>BMAO01000098.1:0-75123 GCA_019973975.1 Trichonephila clavata
TAAAAATACCAAGTTTATTATTTTCCGTTCACTAGAATAAAAACTACAAGTGCTTTAGTAAAAGCAGATACCATTACTTTAAGTAAGATGTCATACTTTAAAACGCGTTTTACTCGAAATGTAAGAACGGAGAACAGTGATTGCTAAAAAAGTTTTCAAAATAGTTAACTGAAATTTTTTGTGTATGTTCGGTATAATAGTAGAAGTGTTTTCCAACACTGTTTTATTACAAAATTTACCTCCCCTTATGTGAATATAATCACACTTTCTTTTAAGCAATTTCATATAACAAGGATAAAGTGGTCTCGTTTTTATAAAAATTAAAATATCTCTTATCCTGAAGGTCGTTTCAAAAATGAATAACATAGCAACACAGCAGAATTAAAAATCTGTTCATAAAGTTTGGTACAGAATGGGCCAAATTTATATTATTTTTTGTTAATTTTTACCCATTTTTTCCCATTTTAGTAATAATAATTTCTTTTTCTATTCTTAATTTTAGCATAATTTTCTTAATGTACTATACAAATTTAAAAACAACAAAAAATACCCATACCTTCATTATTTTGAAAAAAGTTGTCGCAAGTTGTGGGATATTTTAGAGTGATTTAATTCCAAGTTGCGCAAAGTTTGCACGAATCAGAAATCAAAGTGATTTATACTTGAAATTATTTATATGTAGAGGCATCGTAAGACTTTAATTAGTACTAAAATAACCAAGATTTCTGAATAAATTTCATTCTGCATATGAATTGATCCTTACTTATATAATTTCATAAATTACTGTTATTAATGTTGATTTTGTTGCTTTCAGGACGCCGTAGAAGGAATTAACCTGGAGGCTCAGAGTGTGATTAAATTCTTCACTTGACTTTCTTCCTTTCATAACCATTGATGAATCTTGGATCTATCAATACGAGAACAAGGAGATGAGCAAGGACTGGAAGTACAGCAGCTCACTACTCTCAAAATGTGCAGAAGTCTAGAAGAAATGTCATAATGTCTGCTTTTGTGACTGTTGTGAAGTTATAGTAACAGATTACTTGGAGAAGGGGGTCAAGTCATTACTAGGGTATACTTCTGTACCAATCGCGTGATACTCTAGGGAAGAAACGGCATGGTATGGATTATCAAAGACTCCCTTTTTTGCCACAGTTCACCTGTTCACTCACCTCGAGATTCATTGCGGAATCAAGCTTTGAAAATTTCCCACATCCGCCCTATTCTCCCGATTCCATCGTAAGCAGCTTTGTCTTATTCTTAGAATTTTAAAGAAAAGCCGTTGAAGGAAGGGAGGTTCGACAACACAAATGATGTGTGTGTGTGTGTGTGTGTGTGTGTGTGTGTGTGTGTGTGTGTGTGTGTTGTGTGTGTCCAGTGCCGATTTAAGCTCATTTCGGGCACTGGGCGCAGAAGATCTACAGGCTCCTTTGGTACTGGAGGATCGAAATTTATCCAGAAAATCTGGTTAGGTCCAGCTTATCCGGGTCCTTCTGGGCCTCTACAGGCTCCCACCCCAAGCGCCCAATGGATAAAACGGTACTGATGACATCATTTCAGAGGTGGGGCAGTGTTTTTTAGGTACAATATGCAGAATTCTATAAGGATGGCTTTCGAAAAAGATCACGAAACGCAGGAATTAGCGTATGACTTTGTATAGTGACTATGTTGAGAAGAATAACATATAAAAATAAAAACTTTATGAAATTAAAGATACTGCCTTCAATTAGTTACAATTTACTGGATATAAACTAAATTAAATCCTTTCCTGATTCAACTTACAAATATTTAACTTTCGAAGCACCTAAATTAATGTGCTCGGAACATAAGATTCTTAAAAACAAACAGGAGAAATTATGAATAGCATCAAATAAAATGAAGCTATTCCTATAATCTATCAAGTTCAAGAATCATTTCCTTTTGATAGATGATATTATTTTCCTTTACTTTCGAACAGAATAAGGGTTAACTGCTCCAATCTAACCTTTGCATGTTTGACTGTTTCGTGCTTGATGTAGCAACCTGTAAATTCTTTTCTTAACAAATGATGTGTTATCGAACATCATTTTCGTTCTTTGTCCTGGGATAAAACATTTTATTTCGCTCCTTTTGAGAACCCACAGTCAGAAAGTGTTCATGGTAAAGCGATATTCCCTGTGAGAACGTTTCCCAAATTTTTCATTTCGGGAAGTATAGCTGAAGCTTCCATGACTTCGTTTAAAGCGATTGAAGATGATACATTTAAAGGTGAAAATATCAAAGGAAAGTTCAGAAGTTTTCACTCTGATAAATTCGTAGCATATGAACTGTCTCAGTAGAAAAGTTTTAAAATGCTGTACCATCAGAGACTTGTGCTCTGTTACGAGAAAGTTTAATGTTTTAAAACTTGAACCGTGAGAAAAATTTGCATGAAAATAACTTTGAATGTGATGGATAGTGCTTACAGAATGTAATACATGATTTGTTTCAGTCTGATTTATTATGGCGTTACCGGTAATCATTAAGAATGCAGAACATAAGAATTTTAAGTAGAGATAACTGAATAATTTTTAGTTATGTTGTGTGTTAGGAAAGTGTTTGATTATTATATTTAGTAATCATAAACTATTTAGAATCAAAATTTTCTTTTTTTTCTGTGTTGCATTATTTTTTAAAATTAAACTTAAAATCAGCTAACTTATTTTGTACTTTTTTCCATACACGCTTGTTTCCAAAACATAGGATGATTTTTTTAAATTAAATTTTACAACTTTGTTTTATTCAGTTTTAAAAAATATGAATTTCTTTATACTTTATTTTAAGAAAATATATTTTATGTGTTGAATCCCCGGGGTGAATTTTATTTTATAGATAAAAAAAATCACGAAAGAATCTCCGGGGCTTTGCTTGCGAGGATTTAAAATATAAATGGTTAAGAGGAGTTGATTCCCCTTATACTGACAATTTTAAATGGAGCATTTTTTATGTACACATTTTCCCCAGAAACTATTAAACGTATAGATATCACAAATTTTGTCTGTTTTTTTATAGACTTTTATATTTATAATTAAATGAGCTTTTTCAAATGAATTGTTTAGTTTTTTCAAAAACAAATTTATACTCAGCATCATTATGAATTATTTGAAATTGCCTTTTTTTTTTTTTGTTACGATACCTGGTCTCTCGCGAAATATTTTGGGAATATCTCAAAAAGACTCATTTATACATATCAGTATTATCCAGGTGCATTCATATAGTAGATTCTGAGAAAAAAGGTACACGCAGCTTTAGAAACATCATTTTGAGAAAATTCCAATTTTAGTATAAAATGTCACTTCATCACAAAAATTGTGAATTACAACCCGTATTTGCACTGTTTTTTTTAAAACATTTCCTGCTCATTTTTAAAGACTTATTTGTTTCCCATTTTACTTAAATTGCCCAGAAAATACATCCATAGCATTTTTGAATTTTTGTCAAACGAGATATTTTGTAGACTTTACATCATTTTTCTCAAATTCTGAATGAATCGTAGAAGAATTTTCAACTTTTATGCATTACCCTCATCAAAATTGACCATAAAACATTATGAGTACCACTTAATAATGTGTCAATACATAAAAGCAATGATTTGGGAATATGTGGTTATACGAGATTTGGTAAGGTTTCATTTGGGCTTTTGTATGTTCACATCTAAACACAATTTCTGAATTATCAAAAGTCAAAAGTTTCTCTATACGTTAGACAAATGATTTCTAAAACAGCCACAAGAAGACTGTTTTTTGTCTTTAAGTGTAAAAAATATATATATTTATTTTCATGTATGTAACTAGCTTCGTGCAACGACAGTGAATGCCAATATATTGTACCTTTTCTCATGAACTATTAAACATAAATACTCAAGATTTTTTCTATATATTACATAAATATTTACCTTTATACTCTAGTGAAATTTTAAAAATAAATTGTTTAGTTTTTTGTTCTTTTAAAGATAAGTTTTGTAGAACAAAATTAGAAATTTAATGAAAATTTTAATTTTTTGTTACGACATCTGTTTTCTAGCTAAATGCTTTATAAATATTTCAAAAATTTCACTTCAGTATACATGAATGCAGTAGGTTTAGGTAAAATAACACAATTATTTTAAAAATTAAAGTTTTAGAAAACAGTAATTTTTATAAAAAATCTTATCTTGACAAAGTAAGTATTCTGTGCTACTTACTAATCCTTGTTTTACCTTATTATGGATTATTAACAAATATTATCTTTATTATCTACTACTGATATGAAATTCCTTTTTATAATTATTTTGAAGCATTTAGGGTTAAATTACATACATTAATTATATATTACCAACATCTATACTGGTCCCAGTCCAACAATCAGAAACATTTAAATTTGTTTCTTCAATGATAAGCAACTCTAAAATTTTCAATTTCGCAAATAGTTCTATATTTGTTTAACACTTTTCTAAATCTTGGCATGTTGAAATAATTAGCAATAATAACTGATTAAAAGTAAACTTCACTAAAAATAAGTACAAATTTAAATTAAACTTCTGTAATAATAAGTAAAGATTAAAACTTAATTTCAAATCACTCAAACCATAAAGTACAAACTTTACTCCAAAAGTTTCTTAGCAAATCTAACAGTTAAACTTGCAGTTAATATACTGTTATCTAAAGCTAATTGCGTATGAATAAATAAAAAATGTAGAGGCTTTGCAATTGCTTCCCAGGTTTAAAAGATCAATATTAACAATATTATCAGTCAAAGTGGGCGTGGCGCGTCAGCTGATGATTTTTTTAAAAGTTATTTTGGCGTGCTTCTAATTTATACAATGGCAGATATGTTATATACTAGGAAAGGTCATGATTTGGAGGTTTCAGAAATATCAAAAACTTAAAATCGATATTCTGAAGATTTTTAGCCTACTGACTTTTCTTAATCACTTATTATTTAATATAAGAGGTTTTGTTTATTATTTTCATTAAAATTTTACAATAAAAATTGAACAAATCTGTTTCAAATGAATACATAGCAAAATTACTTTATATATCATATTTTGATGTGTGTCATATATATCAACTTCAAATCAATAATTGTAATTCTTGCAAAATATACATACCGTCATGGTATACGTATTTGTACCTGAGTAAACACGACTTCACACACTACTAAGGAAAACAATTTTTCCAATTTTAAAATTGGTGACTGCCATATTTAACTACAAACTTATTTGCCCTTTTTTTCTGAATGTCAAAAATAAACTTATGCCGAAAACAATTAAATAAAAGGGAACGTTTGAAAGAAAGGGGGAAAAACCTCAATCAGTGCCAATAATATTATAATATTCACGGACTTATTCCTGTTGTTATTTCAGTTTTTTTCTCTAGTGTAATAACATTGTTGCTTTGATCGGGGTTTGAGGGTTTTATGCAAATCAGTCACAAAAAAAAACAAGACAGTTCTTTAAGAGCGATGAGAATTTATTGTCGAAATCCAATCCTTGAAATACAAGATTCAGCAGCAAAATTTGCTGAATAGATGTCAAAAGGTCGGTCTTCACACCTTCTACAGCGCTCAGATACAACTATCAGTGTCTAAAATACACGTATGTAAAAGATTATTCACAAGCACCGCTCATCCCATTCAACAGCTGAGCTGATCGCTAATCGTCTCTTCACGGTCAAGGCAAGACTACCAATCACTAGTCAAACAATACTAACTCAGTTCCGGCGATCTACTCCGTATTTATATAACCTCAAGGATTCTTCGAGAAAGTCCTCTTGCGTCATAGATCGAGAAAAAGGTTTATTTCTCCACTAATTTCCAGAATAACCCACAGGGTCTCGAACTCGCCAAAAATGGTCGCTTACGTAGTCGCCAAAATGGAGTTGGTCAACAAGTTGCATCACGATGCAAGTTGCCAATTTGTTCGCTAAAAATGCAGCCAACTTGGCTCTATCGCCAAGATTTCGCCAAGTTCCCATTGAATCGCCATTATAACGTAAGGAATGGCGTTTCTTGCGAATATATTAAAATCTTACCATAAAATAAGTGTGACACAGAGTAATATAAATGCATTACACATCCAAATACAAATTATTTACATTATTTTACAGAAAATTCATAACAACATATTTTTGAGTTTTTCACATGTTTTATGTCATTCGTACGTATAATTTTTTTAATAATTGAATGTATTTTCAACAAACGAAAAGAAATGCATCCAAGTGACAAATAATTCTGTGGGAATAATTCTACTCTATTTCCATAAAATTTTTTAAAAAACTTCAAACTTTTATGTATTTTTTCATGATTTTCATTTATACTACTTCTAAATGGTTATGCACTACTTACTGTTAGCATCTTATGGTTCTGCAGGTGTAAACCAATTCCAAATGTTTAATCATTACTTCTTTGACTTTTGTCTCTTAAACAAGCCGCTATTACAGAATCATGAGAAGAACCAGATGGTATTATTTTCGATTAAAAAGACAATCATTCCTAGAATCTTCCCAAGACAAACTGTTTCAAGTAGTTACCTTCCCAATAGTAAAAACACTTTTGTTCGAATGGTAGGAAAAAAAGGATGGAACCTAGCAAAAGGACGTGGAATTCTCCTGAAAGCGTTTGGTGACATCCACAGATCATTAAACAGGGCCTTAATGAGACACTTCTCTGCAGTCTTCTACCAACTGCTCCGCTTCCCAGGAGTATCGTTAGGACGAAGACGTGAAGCTTTTCTTTTCTTCGATCAACCGGTCTTCTGAGAGAAAAAACAGAAGTTTTGTATACACGTGAGACAATTAAATGTTAGTTAAGTTATTCTGGTACTAGTTTGGAAGGTGTCGCAAATAGGAAAGTGTTTTTATTCCCCTTCGTTAAATGCAGTATGTGGAATAAACATATTTATTAATGAATTGATTAATGGGAAATGTATCCACATACACACACAATTATTGAAGATTTTCAATCACTCAAAGGTAAAAAGGAAAAAGGCTAGGGTGAGAATATCACCTTTGAATGAAAAGGAACTAATAGTTCTTAAGGTATCCGACTACTTGCGACAAATTTCTTAAGAAAATGGAGATATGAAAAAAAATTTGAGGTTTTGAGATTTATTTAGTAGATGTTAAGAAAAAAATGCTAAAAGTAAGAAGAGAAAAAGGGATTATTGTAACTAAAATAAGAAAAAAAATTGGTAAAAATTTACAAAAAATAACATAAACTGGGCCCATTTAGTACCAAAAGTTTATGAACAAATTTTCAATTCTGATGTTATTCATTTTGAAATGACCTTCGGGATTAAGAGATATTTAAATTTTTACAAAAACTAGAGCACTTTACTATATGAAATTGCTTAAAAAAACAGTGATTATATTGACATAAGGGACTATAAATTCTTTAATAAAACAGTGATTGATAAATCTGAAGGTTAAAACACTTCTACTATTACACAGAACATACACAAAAAATTACAGTTTATTATTCTTAAAACCTTTTGTAAACAATCGCTGTCCCTTGAAGTTTTCGAAAAAAAAACTCATTTCGAGTAAAATGCATTTTAAAATTTGCCATATTGTTAAAAGTTTTGGCATCTGCTTCTACTAAAACACTTGTAATTTTTGTTTTAGTGAATGGAATATAAAAAACTTAGTATTTTTACAAAGCTAATAGAACAGTCTATAAAATATTATCATATAAAAAGCTGTCATTTTTTGAAAAATCCCCATATCCGATTTTGAACTATCCCAAACTTACGCGATAGGAGGGTTTGAATGATAACCGCAGAAGTCAAAATCCAGTAAG
Organism: Trichonephila clavata; assembly: GCA_019973975.1. Taxonomy (NCBI): domain Eukaryota; kingdom Metazoa; phylum Arthropoda; class Arachnida; order Araneae; family Nephilidae; genus Trichonephila; species Trichonephila clavata. The sequence goes on from BMAO01000098.1 coordinate 7,795, forward strand.
TCGGGATATGATTTCGCATATAAACACATCTAAATTGTTTTTATTTGGTGCAGGAAACGAAAGGAAATAACAACTTAGAAAAAAATGTGTTTAGTAAAATTTTAGGTAACACAAATACAAAATCACAAACCAAAGTTATTTTAATATAGAAGATTTCCTAAAATCTGACAAAGTAGACTACCAGCTCAAAGATTTTTTTCCTACAAAATTTCCTCGTAGCATGCTAGTAATTTTTTACTATCCCTTGTTTAGTTGAAAAATATGCTCATCGTTGGAGTCTATATTTTCCAAAGTTTGCAACCCTTTTTTAATTAAACTGAGGCATGTCAAATGCTCAACCATCATTTGATCAACGAATTGAACAGGGTCTAAAGACTCAAGCTGTTCAATGTCTTTCTCATACTCATATATTTCTATGAGTTCATCACTTATCAGCTCCTGATTTGGGGAATTCACCATCTCTTGAACGTCATCACTAGCCACTGCTATACTCATTTCCCTGGCAACAACGACAATTTCAATCACATTCAAAATTTCCCCAGTTTTGCTCATTTTTTTTTCTCAAACATAGGACGAATCAATGAGATTTGAAAATCGCGTAACTCCGAGTTCGTGTAATCTGGGTAGCGTAAATCGAGGTATTACTGTATATATAAAATTATTTCCAAGCAGCTTACATCTTATAAAGTTTATGCTTGATGCTAATCATCGTCTGGATCTAGGAATATAAAGATAAAAGTTTTAAAAGTTCGTTTGCTTTTGTGCAACGTTACCAAAAGGAAGGGAATTAGTTTTGGGATAAAATTGTGACCCTAGATAAGATCTAGATTCCCCATTTCTTACATGAAACTAAACTCATCTCCCATGAGTGGAATCATTCCACTAGAAATGTGATGCTGGCGCTATTTTTCGTCGGGAAGGCTTGGTGCATACTAAACGATATCGAAAATCACTTAAAAACTGAAGGCAGGTAAACCATAGAAAGGTATTGGGCTCTCAGATGAAAATACAACAAAATAAGAGAGCAAACGTGTGAAAAAATTTAAGTGCGAATTGTTGAAGCACCCTCCTTATAACCCAGACCTGTTACCTTGTGGCTTCCTAGTTTTGGGTCCCATGAAAGCACTTTCTAAGACCATACCATTCAGATGACGAAGTGCAAGCTGTAACCCAAGAATGGCTACTAGACATTGAACGGAATTTATTTCCAGTATGCATTGAAAAACTTGTGACTCGCCTCAAAAACTATTTAAATAAAAAAGGTAATTGTATCCAAAAGTACATTTAAATATAATAAAGATATCGTAAACTTTAGATGTTTTTTTTAACATTATAAGTAACTTTTTGAAAAACCCTCGTATATAAAAAAAACAAGTAAAAAAACTTTAAGTAAATTCCTACTTAGGCTCAAAACAAAGAAAACATTTATTTTGGTTAATTAAATTCAATTTATGGCTGAAAAAACTGTATCAACATTTCGAGTCTTCCACTACAATTTTAAAAAATGTATTTGAGCTTCAGTGGATGAATAAAAAGTATTTTATTAACAATTGAAAATTTGAACAAGATTTATATATAAACAAATATATATAGGGAGAGAGTGAACTAATAGTAGAGAAAAAGTTTATATAGACAAAGGCAGCACACAAGAATAATTTCAATAAGGTTTTAGATTATATTTTTCATAGCTAACTCTGTTTTCACAAATTAAATTTTATTGTTATACGACATAGAAACATTACATAGTAATTCACAAAACTCAAAATAAATAAACTTTTTATATATACGTTTCTTTAATATTTACGATGGTTAAATTATTGGATCTTCTTCTAAAAAACCGACTTTTGAATCTCGTCATTTATAGGCTAAAAATATCTAACAGTTTTAAATAAGCCAGTAGTAATATAAATAATACCTAAATAAATCAATACTGTTTTAATTACAAAAATTTGTGGGATATCATATTCGTCCTATTTTACATTTGGAAAAAAAAGGTTAACTATGCAGTCTCAAATGTACTTATTTTAAAGTCTTTCAGCTGTCTTTTTCTTTGCCGGCACAAATCCGCTAAACACAGTTAATACACATTGTATCGACATCACATGACTTCTTGTCTAAAACCCTTGCGTGTCAAACCAAATCCTTACTATTTTCCCAAATACCTTTCATTCTTTCCTTAATAAATGATTTTCATCCAACATCAATTCATTCTCTATCCTGGGTAAAACCTTCTATTTTGCTAATTCCTTAAACCCAGTCAAAAAGTTTTCATAGCAGATAACTGTAAAGCGGTCTTCGCTTCATAAAAATTACTTCCTGAATTTTTCATTCTTAGGAATATGATTTGGGCTTCTATGACACCCTTTAAAGCGATTGAGGAAGAGGTGGAGGAAATCTGAGAGGAAAGTTGAGAAGTTTTCACTCTGATAACTTCCCATCATATGAAGTATCTCAGTTGAAAAGTTTGGGAATGCTATTTCCTGCAAGAGTTGAGCTGTTCCGGAATACTTGAAACTTTTAATGCTTTATGCATTAGAAAAATTTATTCTAGAGCAACTTTGTAGGAATGTGATTAATGAGACTCTTTTAACGTGTAATACGGCTTCTATGTGTGCTTTTATAGCTGCTGATTTGATATAACATATAACAAGGAAAATTGGAAGTTAAAATCTGCAAGTTATTTAATGCGTTTAATCATGCCTTTCTTCTATTTCTTCCCATTTCCTTTTTTCTTTGAATTCTTAAACTCTTTCTTTGGATAATACTCATTACTCTTTTTTATGGCTTTTACTTCTTATTGCCCTTACCTCTCACTACTCCTTATTTTCACTCTAAAATTTTAAATTTTATGAAAAACTAACTGGTACACTCGTTCTTTGCACGGATGAATTGAAAAATTAAACAATACAGATTGAAAGATAAAAAAAAATTTTAATGAATTAATTTTACGTGATTTGTAAATTAAACAAAAACAAAAGCTTTTTGCATATCTCAGCTGAACAAAAAAACCGTATTTGTTAAATTTTAAGTCTGAAGGTCTAATAGCTGATAAAAAGGATTATTTTTTTTATTTATAACACCCCGTAATTCTCTTATGGGTCGATTTTTGAAAACACCTTCCTAAGCTATTCTCTGCTCAGCAAAAGTAACACATTATTACAAATTTTTTGTAATAAACACTTAAAATAGTGTAAATAATTTATATCTGGATGTGTAATATGTTAATATTACTCTCTGTTGTATTAATTTTACGTTAAAAATAATATTCGCAAGCAACTCCGCTCCTTACATTATAATGGCGATTCAATGGAAACATAGCGAAATGTTGGTGAGCCAATTTGGCATCATTTTTGGCAAACACGTTGGCAACTTGGAGATTGATTAAACGGTGTAGAAGTTGCTTTGCTGTAGCACCATTTGGTGGTGAGCTGCTAAAAAGTGGATAGAACAGAAACATTCTCCACAAAAAAATTCATTAACATGCCAATTTTCATAGTAATCGGTAAAACAGTGTAGGAGTGAAGCGATTTTAAAAATGCAAACATCCATTTATATATTAATAGATAGATAGATTTTAAAATACAGTCGGGCCTCTATTTAGCAAAGTCGCTAAATCCCGAAAAAAAGTTCCTTATATGGAAAATTGGTTATATAGAAGTTCATCTTTTAACAGACTTTACTAGCCACATAAAACAAATTTTAAATTCATAAACACTGTACATTAAAAAAGTGATTATTCTCACCTTTTTATAAATTAATATCTATTTCTTTCATATATCTTACCATGAAAAAATAAAAGAAAGAAAAGCTGCAAGGAAAAAGTATGCCGCGCAATACACTGTATTTTCAACATTAAGAGAATAATTTTACATTAAAATTAATGAATTTTAGGACATTTTCTAATTTAAAGCATACAGGTAATTTTAAACGTTCATTTCATTTTATAATCAGACATTCTAAGCATACATTACCACATGCATCCTTAAATTTAATTACTCATAAAATCTGTTAATTTTTGGGAGTTTTTTTGTTTGAAAAAATGCTTTTTCAAGTTCTTATGATTTGAGGTTTTCGAGTAACAAGAAACGAAGTTATCAGTACTACTGATCAATTCTACAAATGAACGGAGACTAGTTTAGGCACACGAAGCAACTCCACTGAGGGTGAAAGGGGATATCGAAGATGTTTCTAGTGAACTGGACTAGGGGATTAAGAGTTGCACTTATTGGATGAAGCGCCCAGAATTCTAATGCTCTCGGCAAGTTAGGTACATAATATAAAACCAGTTAAAGATTTATGACCCCCATAAAATGTGTTAAAAGAGAGAAAAACTTGAAATATCCAGAAATACTTCAAAAATAGGGAGAGAAAAAATTTAATCATAAGGGGGAAAGTTCGTTATATAGAAAATGCACTTCGCTATTGGGAGGTTATCTTACGAAGTAAATCGTGAAATGTCCTTGATCCCAGGAAAAAGTTTGCTATATAGAAAAATTCGTAGTATAGAGGTTCGTAATATGGAGGTTCGACTGTATATAAAATTGATATCGATTAACTTTGTAATTCTCTTGAAATTTTCACACTTTATCTGTTTGAAAGTAAGGTTTACGGCTAAACTATACGAGGGCTGTTCAAAAAGTATCGAGACTGAATTTATTATGCAAAAACATACATACATAAACAGGTTTTGAGTCAATCTCCTTCGAAATATGCTCCATTGGCAGTAACACACTTGGCCCAAGGATGTTTCCAGTCCTCGAAGCATTTCTGGAACTCAGACTTTGGGATGGCCTGAAGCTGCTGTGTCGAATTCTGTTTTATGGTTTCAATGTCCTGAAACCGGTGTCCTTTTAAGGTGTTCTTGATCTTGGGAAAGAGGAAAAAATCAGGAGATGTTGCCAGTCGTTGGAATTGCTTATCCTCAGTGAGGAGACGCGGCACAAACTTTGCAGACACTCGGCGCATGTTCAAGTCCTTTCTCAAAATTTCATCACATGATCCTACGGAAATGTGACACTCCTGTGCAATTTCTCGGACTGTTAAACGACTATCAGAGTGCACCACAGCCTTCACTTGTGCAATCTTGTCCTCAATGCGAGAGGTGGATGGGCGTCCAGAACGGGGATCACTGTTCACTGATTGACGACCCTCCTTGAATCGTCGGAACCACTCGAAAACCCGAGCACAACTCATCTCCAAATGCTGTTTTCATCATCTCGTAGGTTTCGGTACCCGTTCTACCGAGCTTAAAGCAAAACTTGATATAGATTCGCTGATCAGTGTTTTCACACTTTTTCTTTTTTCGACGAACGCACGCAAACACTCCACGTGAAAGAAGTCAGTGTGACTGAACGGCGCGCTGTACAGACCTGCCGAATTTTGTGAGACAAGGTGAAATATGCACGCGCATGATGCACACAGTCCCTCCGCTAGGGGTTTTCTGGAATAAATAGAATAAATTCAGTATCGATACTTTCTGAACAGCCTTCGTATATTGAAAAATTGTGATGTATCTTTTATTACTCAATTAGTAATTCAATTAAAACGAATACTTTATTTAATTTTACAAATGCCACACACTACATTGCACCTATGCCATTATGGCATTTGCTCTCCATTGTTTCTCGACAGTAGAATTAAGACTTTTTAGTGCAGGGAACACGTCCAATGGTTCAGTGGTCATAGACCGACCACATTCAGAGAGAGTACTGTCCGGTGTGAGTTGGTGACACCAATTCTGTAGAGAGGTGATCTCAGACAGTCATGACCTGTCAAAAGTCTAAAATGAGCAACAGCAGTTTTTCTAGGAGCCTCAGGAACCCAGGATGGGTTTTTGTTCAGGATTGCCCAGTTCTTGTCCTTCGACATCTCCGCAGCTTCCATTTTAAAATGCTCCTTTCCAGCAATGTCACAATGATCCGGTATCCAATGAAAATAAATTTTATGAAGGCCATCTCTTAAGGATGGTCTGCATTTTTTAAAATTCTTTGTGAATCGCAGATGCAATTTTGAAATAAAGCTTGTAATGCCGATTCAGAGTCGAAAAAGATTACGGCCCTGGTGAACTCAGAGCTTCTTAGTGATAATTGTTTGACCGCTACTGCAATAGAAATTTTTAGAACATATTTTTTTAAAAACGAATACTAAAAAGTGAAAATTATTTTAATTTTAAATTCGGTTGTCATTCGACTTCAGCTATCTGACTAGCTATTAGTGATGAACTTTTAATTATATTTCGCGCTCTAAATGACTAGACATTATTTGAAATAGCATTTCATTCTCCCAATTTTCGCTTCAAATCGAATTAAAAAAACATATATATTGCCTTATCGTATTAAGGTTTAAATCATTTATATTTAAATTTATTTATAAAAAGAGTTTTTATATGATTGTTCTTGATATAAGCCTTATCATATAGATACCTGTCTTTTTTTAAAAGCACAATCATGAAGGGACTTACAAAATAATTTTACCTTTTTCTTTTCAATCTTAATCCAAGTTCCTTAATCCAGAACTATATAATCCTAATGGCATTCATTTGCTACCAAAAGAATTCAACTGTTGAATAATTTTAACTAAAAAATATTTCAAGTAAATGCTCATTTCTTCTTAATAAAACCGATTAAGTGGGGAGGGGATAAAGAGTGAACGATAGAGGCGAATGAAAAAGGTCGCAGAATGTATTGGATGACATACAAAGATCATCAAACAGAGCCTTGATGATACACAATACTGCAGCCTTCCACCTGCTTTTCTGCTTCCCTGGAGTGTCGTTAGAAGGAAGATGTGAAGATTTTCTTTTCTCCAACCTTTCGAAGAAAGAAAAGAAGAGACTAGAAATATAAGTTTTGTACACAATAGTTTAGATACTTAGTAGCTACTTAAATGCTACTATTTTGAGAGGTTGAATAAATGATAGAGATATATAGCTGAAATTTAACTATTTTAATGTTAAGTATATAGTGGTCATTTATATATGTTTATTAATAATGGAAAAGGTTGTGAAAATAAAGATAGTTAAATCAATGGTTAAATATTTTTTATCCAACGCCCATGCTTTGCTTTTTGACCATTTGACGCCGAGCCTCCCAATACCGTCTGATGACGTCGTCAGTCGGGTATTCATCAAGTACTGTGCATTGGAGCAGGTGGTCGCCATCCATCCTGGCATGACCACAAAGCGGGAATGCCGTGTCAGCAGCCAGGCCAAGCCAGTGGATGTGTACTACCAAAAAGTCATGTTTAGTAGTTAGGCGAAAGCAAACAATAGCCTTGGCTCTCTCCAGGTGCCTCGGGATAGGACCCCCACAGTGACCAGGATTCCCCATGAATTTCCAAGGCTCTTGGTTTTTTGGGTTAAGGCAGTCCATTTGTCAATGTATGTAAATATAATGCTCTTTGCTCTTTTGTGGGTCAAAGGGACTTCTGGTTGAATCGACTCGGCTCCCTGCTTGGCATTTTGGCAGGCTCTCTCATTACCGGGGATCCCAACATGACTTGAGACCCACTACAAGGCCATAGTTCAGCCATTGTAATGAGCTCCACAATTTTACTTCGGCATTGAATTGTGTTAAGGTAATCAGTTGGTGTGTTACTATTTAAGGCAGAAATTGAAGCTTAGCAGTCGATGAAGAAGACAACTTTTGCAGGAGCTAGTACTTGTGTTGCAGCTACATAGACAGCTGTGACCTCACCATCGTAACTGTTGGGGTTTTTACTATGGCCTTGTTAAATATAAGTATTTACATAATGTTCAAATTTCACTTTTGAGAAAAATAACACAAATTTTAATGAGCATAATTATACTGGATTATTCATAATTCACTCCAGGGTTTCAAAGGGCTGTAGTAAAAAATATAAGATGAATACAGAAAAAAAGAATATTTGAAAGGATAAAGAAACAATTCTCAAGTTTTATTACATGTTTCACAGATCAAGGTGAACCCTTGATCACACGTGATAATCCAGTTCCTACCACACTCTAATCAACATGGTACTATCAACGTTATTAGCTGCACGTGTTAACCGAAAACTTGAGCTTTTACATTAGACCCAAGTCCCTCCCCCCCCCCCCATTTGCGCGAGATGTCGCAGAACTGTATAAAAGATAAAACTTGTGAACAAGATATTAAAAGAATAAAAGAGAGTTGTTTTTTTAGATTCTTCCAACAAAAAAATTACTTTGTCTAATCAGAAAAATGCTTTTTACGGAAACTGGACAATCAGAGCTTAAATTGAGACGTTTAATGTCTTATGACTCCGTCAAGTAACGTATTAAAGTTTTATTATTCAATAACATCAAAGTCGGAAGTCTTTAAAAAAAGACTTTTAGGTCCAAAATAAGATTTGTTTTTTATTTTCTTTTGAAAAAAAAAACGTCATGAAACCATTTAATTCAGTTGGTATTCATTTTCTAATGGAAAGAGAGAAAAATCTCGCGATTCCTATTGCTCAAGCAATTTCTAGCAACTACTTTCCAAATAGTAAAAATACAATAAATAGTTTACGAAATAAAAGAGTAAATGCCGATGTCAGTGAATAGAGTACAGGTTCCTTGAAAGTATTCGGCAACATACATAGATCGTTAAACAAGGTCTTGAGGAAGTTATGGGTGATACTTCTCTATATCCTTCGAAAGGTTTCTCCACTTCCCAAGAGTGCCGTTGGATCGAAGACGTGAAGATTTTCTTGTACTTCGGTCTCCTCAAAATTCTTAAGGAAAAAAAATGACTAACAAAACAAAGGTTTCATTGACACGTTAAGATAATTATGGTGTTAGTTAAGTTTTTCGACTTCCGGATTTGGAGGAATTGATTAGTTACATATAATCCATGTATGTACACACACTAAGAGAGAAAGAAGAATCTGTTTGATCAATTAGTTATTTAATTTATTTTATATTCGTATCCTCATTACATTGTCAAGTATTCTGTTGGGTTCGAAAGAATATCTGTTTGACATGAATAATAAAGCTAGAACTAATTTTTTAAGCTTTCGTATATAGATAACTCCAAGGCAATCAAATACACATTTGTACAAAGGTTTTAGTGGTTATTTTTCATTGTTGAACGCCCGAATATCCAGAGCCTTGCATAAAATAAATAAAGAGATGAAAATCTATTTCTCTCATTTTTGTAGGTCAGAAATTTAATAATCCTTACATTTTAATACCTTAACGTTATATTTACGAATATTTATGTATGTTCAGAAATATTAATTTTAATGTAAATATTATTCTTTTGTTATTTATACCAGAGGGCTGGTTCTCCAGGTTGGAGGTTGGGCATAGGGTTAACAACTCTACCTGGTAAAAAGCCTACTGTTATGAAATCCAAAGAAGAAAATTCCCGGAATGCCAGCTAACAATGTTGTTAAAAAGATACTACAGATCAAAGTCACTGGGATTCGGAAGCGTGGAAGACCAAGGCTGAGATGGATAGACTCAGTGGAATCGGTCTTTAAGTTTATAATGAGAAAACTTGGAGAACGAAGGTGAATTAGAGGTCACTGTGGAGGAAACTTCAAAGGAAGGTACTGGCCCACGAGGGGCAGTCTTGCCAGATATGATGATGATGGATATTCTTATATAAAGTGCATTTAGAAAGAGATAGCATTTCCATGGTCAAACCAGAATGCTGACTTTGAGATGAATTAGATAACAAATTATTATATAGAGCAGCGGTTCTTAAATTTTTGATATCGTCGCGGACCTTCTTTATGTATCAGCCTGACATCGCGGGACCCCAAGATTTTGAACACCCTTCCTCTTGACTCCCAACCCATGTCTGAACGATTTTTTAATGGTCTCACAATAATCCTAAGACTGTCTCTGCTACAGACTGTTATACAGACAGTTACTACAGTCTGCTCCTACAGTCTGTTATACATACCTTTATAACACTTCTTTCCTTTAAGAAAACAGTAAACTTCTAATTAAAAATCTAACTAAAACTAAATTAATATTCTAGATCGAAATACATGTCCTAGTAGTTTTTTTCCATTGAGGCCAATTTAGTGATCTAACCCAGGATGGTACATCTTTTAATATTTCCACGAGGCCATTCCATGTCTGTCAAAAAGGGAAATCTTAAAATTAAATGAGAAACTTTCGGGGAACCCCTAGATAGATTGTGAGGACCCCAGGGTTCCATGGACCACAATTTAAGAACCTCTGGTTTAGAATATCTACTTTATGTTCCACTTGTAAACGAGACAGATTGATTCCATTCAGAAGAATTGTATTTGAATTCTGCTTAGGGTACAGATCACCACCAATTTTTATCGCTTGCTGCCAGTCATATTTTAAAAATGGAACATTTAACTTACCAATTTAACTATTTTTATTAGTGGGAGTAAATTATGGCTCCGGAGTTAGATCATCAAACCCGAAACGAAATTTTAAAGCTTTTGAAGAATGTTTGTTCAAATTCTATTATAAATAAAACATTTAAAAATCAGAAAATACATTTTTTTAATAGATTATTATCTAAACTTTGAAAGGAAATAAAATTTGGCTGGCAATCAAAAGCTCTAGGAAAAAAATGTGGTCAAAAGGAATTCCTTAAGGAAAAAGAAAAAATAAACTGAAAAGTCTTATTACTTTAGAAAATCCTGTGCCTCAAAGTACTTTAACATAGAAAATATAGGTATCACACTCGACAACTTGTCGTTAGATAAAGAAAATTGCTAATAAAAAAGACAATGAATAGTTTGTCTTCAAATATATGTTAAGACCGTAAAAAAAACGAAGAAAACGTTCTTGGCCTCTGTATTTAATGTTACGCAAAGGTAAATACAAAGTATGGATAAATTCTGCAGAAGCACCGTTTCATCTGCGATTCACAACTAGCAAAACGAAGATTCAATATATTTCCCGCAAAAAAAAAGTCGCAAAGACGCAGCTGTTTTGCAAAATGCAAGTTGACCGTCAGGTGTTATGATATGAATGGGAATGTCCTCTCAAGGCTTAACAAAACCATTTTTTGTAGAACCAAAGGCTAAAATTGATGCTAAATACTATCAGAAAAAAGTTTTGAAACACTTGATCAAAAAAAGAAAACATCTTTACACTCAAGGAAGCTTTGTTTTTCAACAAGATTCTGCACCAAGGTAATACTGCAAAATCAACTATATAATGTCTGAAAGATTAAAAAATAAATTTTCTGCCTCCTGAGAAATGGTTACCACCATCACACCTGAAAGTGTTCATTGCGATTATTTTTTATGGGATTGCTTTAAAAAAACAATTAAACAGATGTAAAGTAAGAACTTTCCAAGGTCTTCAAAAAGCAATCAAAGAGGAATTTGGAAAAAATACCCTTTAGAAGGATCACAATTAGCCTTTTTGGCTTGGTGCTATGCCAAAGGAATTCACATTGAAAACTTTATGTAAATAACTTAATTCGATTAAAATTTATGATGCTCTGAAATTGGTCACATTATTTTTTAATCAACCTGTACATATTCAGTTATTTTCCTTAAATCACTCACTTTTAAACAAAAAAAGTTACTATCCTTAAAAGAAGTTATTTATTCAAGAACTAAATACTCCACGTAGCATTCTTTTTTCTTTATCCGAAGGAATACAATTGTAGAATTATCATTAAACCTAAGGCATATTTTAAGTAATTACTTTACAAAAAGTAAAATATTTCAGTACATACAAAAAAGCAAAAAATAAAAGCAAGCGATAGGAGTAATATGAAAGTATTGAAGGACATGCACAGCTCATTAAACAGGGCATTGGTGAGGTTATGAGAGACACTTTTCTGTAGTTCGATCAGCTGGTCTGCTTCCCAGGAGTGTCGTTAGGCCTAAAACGTGAAAGTTTCTTCTTTCTCTCAACCTTCCCAGGGAAGGAAAGTGAAGGTAAGAAACACACGTGAGTCAATTACGACTTAGTTAAGCCTTGCTAGCTTGCAAGTATTACATAATTTATAAGTTGCACTGTGGTATTACTTAGGTTGTTAAATTTTTCAGTTATAAATTAGAAGTTTTCTATAATTCGTGGCTCGTTAAAGTTTTAATAAGTTTTCTTTTGTATGCTTATACAGTCGGATCTCTATCTAGTCGCTAAATCTCCCCCCCCCCTCAAAGTTCGTAATATAGAAAATTCATTATATAGAGGTTAAGACAAAGTTTAAATTCATAAACAATATATATTATTCACATACTTTTTAAAAATAAATAATACACTGCTGGCCACCGTAAATGAAACACCAAGAAAGACAAGAGATAGCACAACAAAATTTATTTTGTAGATATCATGTCGACCAAGTATCAAATGATTAAATTTATAGACTTCTGTGAAGTGTGGTTCCTGCCAGAATCAGTAGCCAGAGTAGCTGCCATTGTTGGAGATCGCCGCTGCCACACGCCTCGGCATTGATTCAAAAAGACTCTGGATGTGTTCTTGGGGTACAGCAGACCAAACAGCTTCCACACCTTGCCAAAGTTAATCTGGTGTGGCAGCTGGGGGCGAAATATTGGTCAATCGTTGAGCAACCATGGACCACATGTTTTCTATCAGCAAAAGATCAGGAGAGCGATACGGCCAGGGAAGCAATTCAATCTGGTGATTGACGAACCTTTGGACAATGCGTGCCACGTGTGGTCGGGCATTATCCTGTTGAAATATGGCTGTGGCCAAGCCCTGAAGGTAAAGAAGGACGACTGGCTCCAACACCTCGGAGATGAAGCGCTGGCTGTTTAAAGTACCGGCAGTGAATACTAGAGGAGTGCGAGAATGATATCCAATACCGCCCCCTACCATAATACCCGGTGCAGGACCAGTGTGGCGGTGCATAGCGCAGCTGTTCAGCATCCTCTCTCCATGGTGTCTCCAGACTCAAATCAAACCATCGTGGTGTTGCAGTCAGATGCGTGACTCGTCAGTAAAGACAACTTCATTTCATTCTGTCGCCCACATCCTTCTTTCATCGCACCATTGGCGGTGGAGACGTCTGTGGTTCTGCGTCAAGGATAGACCAAGTAATGGACGTCTTGCGGACAGACCACTCTGCTTTAAATGGCGTCGAATGGTACGTGCAGACACTGAATGATGCGTTACAGACTCAATGTGCTGTGTTATGGTTCGTGATGTGACTGAGCGATCCGTCACTTCCATGCGCACATTTTGTCTGTCCTCACGTAAAGTGGTACACTGAGGTGGATGCGATCGACCACGTCGGTCCGTCGTACCCTCCTGCATCCAACGGTCACATATCCGCATTACAGTTGTTTGGTTTCGTCCAACACGACTACCGATTTCCCTGAAAGTTAATCCACAATCTCGGCAGGCCACTATCCTTCCTCTGTCGAACTCGGATACTTGATCAAAAGCTGATCACTGCTTTCAACGAGACATAACTGATCGTTTTTTGAAAAATCCACAAGAAAAACACAATTGCCGAACTTGAAATCGTCGAAATCTCCAAGCCTTATTAGCGCTTTGAGGTGGCGCCACAGGCGTGCGTGATGTGTGTCTGTGCTGAAAATCTAATCATTGGCATATCTCACCTCCACTAATGCATGTTGTAAATTTCATGTTATTTACGTGCTTCCTTCAGGGTGTTGCATTTACGGTGGCCAGCAGTGAATTTATTTTATATCTATCAAAAAGAAAGAAAGAAAACTGCAAGGAAAGTTTTTTGATGCCTTTATCTACTTCCTGAAGAATTAATTTTTTCTTTGATGTTCGAGCATTTACTTTTTGACATTTTCGAGCAACAAGAAACGAATTTTTTAGTACAACTGATCAACACTACAATTGCACGTAGACTACATCAAGGACACCAGACAACTCCACTTAGGGGGAAAGAGGATATCGAAGATGTTTCCAGAGAACTAGACGATGCAGATTAAGAATTGCACTTCTTGCCTGAAGCGCCCAGAATTCTGTTGCCATCGGCGAGTTAGGTACTAATAAAATCAGTTCAAGATTTATGACCGCTATAAAATGAGTTAAAAGAAACAATTGCTTGAAATGTCCAGAAATACTTTAAAAAAAAGGGGGGGATTGAATTACAAGAGGAAAAGTTCGTTACTTTGAAAATGCACTTTACTATTGGGAGGTTATTTTACGAAGAAAATCGTGAAATGTTCTTGGTTCCAGGAAAAAGTTCGCTATATAGAAAAATTCGCAATATAGAGGTTCGCAATATGGATGTTCGACTGTATTACATGCATATAAAATATCTGTTATAGGATATTTCTTACGTATGTAAGTGGTGTAAAATAATTGCTCATAATTGCATACAGTTTTTTCTCAATTAGAAGAACTAGGGAGTAATTGGTGTAAATTAAGAAGTTGTATGTTATTATAGAGAGCGCTTTGTGCCTTTCTGCAATTAGCTATAAGCAGCAATTATATGTGGTACTTTTAGTTTCAGATATTCATCGACTATACCTTCTGGAAACTGGTTCCTTTTTCAAATATGCAACACATAATCTATGAACACAGAAAGGCTCTTAACATTTTGTTTCAGAAGATTATCCCGCTTCTATTCGAAAAAAAGTCAAAATTACCTCTTCGGAAAAATGGTATGGAGTATGTATATCTTTTAAGATGTCTATTTCAAACTTTTATGATTAGGAGTGAAGTGAATAGTGAATAGTTAATGAATTGACAGTAAAGAGAATAGGTAAACAAAGAGTAAGAAAGTCAGAAGTTTAGCTAACAAGATATGACAAGATAGCTAAGATGAAGATTACCAGAATTGGTTTAAAGTCCTTGTAAAAGATAATAACCAAGAAGTGTTAAAGTCTAGTTGGATTGAGTAGAAGACTTCATAAGGTCAGGTACAGTCCCCTTATATTAAGTTGGTGTTTAGAGTGTTAAAGTAGTAGTGGGACATTAAATACGTAAGCTCCGTGTAAAGCAATATTAAGGAGAAGAACCGCATTATTTAACATATTCTCCTCAAATGCGAATCTCGTCTCTTCTTTCTATTGCTTGACTGAATTAACTTATTTATAATGTTATTTGTGTGTTTGAGTCGTTTAAAGTGGTAAATAAAATAATTGAAAATTATCATATCGAACGATTTTTTATTTCCTTCCACACCTTTAGCCGGGTCACAGGGTAGAAGGGATTTAAACTCTTTCAAACATTCCTTTTTCTATGCAGACGTCATTTCTATAAAAAGGTACTTGTTTTGGTGATATTCTTGCATTTTTATGTAACTTTTTCTTGGTTTTTGAAACCAATCTAGTTACATCTTGTGTATAATGTTTCTATTTATATTTTAAGCTGTTTAATTGGTCTCATCTTGAAATTATAGATCTACTTGCCCTCAGAGCAGAACCATATGTATTTACCTTTCAAATTAAATCTTCAAAAACATTTAATTAATATATATTTAGTTTTTTATTTGATTTGTTTGACTTGAAAATTCATAAGAACTTTAAATCCATTTAAGTAATTTCAAATAGCCATAATGCGATTGCAAAATTTTTCCCCAATGAAATCTGAAGTAATGCCGTCCATTCAAAAGTTTCATTCATAGTTTATGCAACCCAGCATTTTTACAATGAGTTCAGGTCAATATAGCAGTCAGAATGACTCTTTTTCCTTTATGAAATTGCTTTCGCATTTCATGGATTTTAAACCTGACGTCAGTGGAATTCTAAAGAATTCCAAAATGCTTTCCCCTAATCGTATGTATAAATACATATACATTTCTCTGCAAAAATTTTCATTTTGTTGTGTCAAAGCTTTAAAGTCACGTGATATTGGACGTCTTTTATTCGACTTGAAATTTCGCTCCTTAAGGAAATAATGAGCTTGAGGCCGATTTAATAAGATAATTTCGTATCAGTAGTACGTGATATCTTCAAAATTTACACATGGTGCATAAAAATATTTAAAATAATTTTTTTGTTTTGTTTTTTGTTGATTATTTTATTAAAAATACGTTTTATTAATACAGATAAACCTTTAATGTAACATAAAATTTCCTAAACTTATTCTCTAATAATATATTTTTAGTATTATGGGAGAAGAAATGTATTTTTTAAAATATTATTTATGTATAAGTTAGCCATAGTAACTCGCATTAACTCGTTGAACTAGAATTTAAAACCTTCTTAATTTATATTTTATTTTAGAAATGATATTACTTTCCCAATAATTAATATTTAGATTTGTTTCATTAACGAAGCATTAGAGATACTTTATATAATGGATATTAATATTATGAATTGTAGAAAAAGCTTAAAATTGTGTGATTTTTAATCCTTTTAAAAATTATTTCACTTTTTTTTAATGAAGCTTGAATTTTCGTTCAATTTGAAACTTACTCCATTGTAAACAAAGGAGTTATTTCGAAATTTCAAAAACATTTATTGAAAACATGTTTTGGAGAAAATTACAATTAATTAAATATTAATATATATATATATATGTAGTGGCTTCATCTATTTAACTCTTTATACGGTCGTTTTTTTTAATGTTATTCTAAAATATTTTTGATATTGAAATTGATTTATAAAATAAATTCTTATTTAGTTTATTATCGAAAAATTAATTTGATTTTTAAGACTGTTTTATTTGAGGGCAGTATGTTTCTTGCCACCCACTAGGAGCTATTCAAAGGTAGAACATCTTATGTCTTGTGCTTCTTTTTATTTTGTACTATATAATATATATGAAACATAATTTACAATTACCAAAATTTGTAAAAAGAAATTATAAATTAGGGATATTTTGTATTTAAAGACGTAATTTATACATATTACTTTCCATGAAATTTCATAAAGCAGTGATCAACACAGAGTGAGACATGGCAAGCTGAGCAAACGTACTTTGTTCTCTTCTCATGTACATTAGTAAAGAAAAAACAGCAATGTGTATACGTGTTTTTTAAATCTGGAATACGATCAACAGCTATGGTCAATTATACGTTATCTAGAATAGTTTTCTTAGTGTTCGGGGAACTTATAGGTCGTCTTTTGCGCTTACGAGTTGAAAATCCAGAAATCAGTTTTCGTGCTAGCAGTACAAATTGCTGGTGGGAAAATAACTTCCCTTCGAGATTTAAAAACTAATGAAGGAGTTGGTATTAATCAGGAACGTCTTAAGGCATGGTCCAACTGGGCCCCGGGCCCAAGGCCTCGGCCACAATGGGGGCCTCGTCTCGCGTTCTCGACTCGGTCTTAATAAGAATCAGCGAGAGTCGACTGTATCGTTACTCACGTATAACTGCAACCATCTCGTCGAAGTTATGTAAAACGAAACATGGTAGCCCATTGTGTTCTGAATGTTAGGTGCCAGAAACAAGTGAACATTTCATTTTAACCTGCAGCAAATACAAAGCGCAACAAGAAATTTTGAAAAATTTTATCTCCCACCACGGAGAATGGTCCTATCCAACAATAGCGAATTGTAAAACAATAGAGCATGTCCAAAAGTAGAAGAATTCTTAATATCAACAAATAGATTTTAAAATATCAATCAATAGTTTCTAAAATATCAGTCAATAGAATCTAAATTTACTATATTCATCAAATTTTGTTGGAGCATAAGGCGTTACCCCAGGCCTCCAATTATACAGTGCTATCACTGTACTGAACTGAACTGAACATGGTTGCCAATTCAAAGCGTACGACACAAGTGAAATCCAAATTGCCAACTTAGCGAATTATCTTGAAAGTTTGCATTGTTTCAATAGTACGTAAGTACCCATATATCCCTTTAACTGAATTATTTTGAATAGAAAGCTATACGTGAAATCAATAGCTGCTCTGTTTGCAATCAGTGGAAAATGTTAAATTCGAAAATATCTGCTACCGACCAAGCTGCTTCGACAACAATATTCAGCTCTCGTTCAGATGGATGGTAATAAAAAACAATCAATCGACATAAATAGATGAGAAGCAGGTTTTATAGAATACCCAGGTTTTGGCTCTATTTGTAGCTGCTAATGCGTGGGAAAACCTTAAACTACAAAAAGGAAATTCTCATATTACATTGCAGTTAGAATTGATAACTTGTTGTTGCCATACCACTCGCTACAGGACGAAGTGTGTTTTACGGTTTTCAAAAGTTTTTGCTGGTAAGTTTTCAAACATTTTACTCTACTAGTACACATGTGACTTGAACATTAAAGTTAAGTAAAATGTACACTAAAAGAATTGTAGTTTTTAATATTGTGGTTTTTTTTCTATCTGGCAATGTTTTGCCCTTCAGTTTAAGGCTGAATTTTCCAAGATGACGTGTCAGGTATTTTGGAATTCTAGGTATTCCATAAAACCCAACGTGGAGCAATGAATCGTTCCATTCTGATGTATCATTAGTAATAGACTTCCTGCTGTCAACTAAAGAACCAGAAAACAAAGACGCTGAATGTATCTTCTGTAACGTAAAATTCTCCGAAGACCAGCTAGGGAAAATTTGGATGCAATGCTTTATTTATTTTGTGTGGGGTCACCTTGATTGTATTGGAGCAGAGAAAGGTTATATTTACGACTTCTAAAAAAAAGAGTCGAAGCACACAGAAATAACTTACACGTATTTTTAAAAATATGACTTTTATAGTTAAAAATAACTATGTTTTATGAAGTCTTAACTAGGTTTCTACTGGCTTAAACTACCTATTCCATAACACCCTAAATTTATCATTTTTCTTTAAAATGAAGTTTTTTGTATCAAAAATATAAATATTATTTCTTTTACAAGTAATAATTACTTACAATCTTTTATGGTATATATTCATGATGATTTTGGAGATTTTTTTATGAAAAACCAGTAAAAAGTTGAATGTGTGTGTGTGTGTGTGTAATATAATCCTTTAAAATAACTTATAAGTATCTATGGTCCATCCCTTCAGGACCCACACTTTAGTAATAAATTAGTCAGCCGCCTAACGAGAGTATTTTAAACTACATCTAGCTACCCACTCAGATTATGTGATTTGAGCCGCCTATAAATACTGAGATTCCTGGAGACCGTCGCCCTTCCTCTTCTGTTTTTTGTTTCACCATGTAGCCGGCTGCAGCTTGGTTTGTGTTTGTGTGTGTATGTTTCTTTGTGATTCCGTCCATATGTGTGTCTACATGTTCAGTGTACAATAAACAGGCATAACTAACCTCAAGACTGCCTCCTCAATAATATTGATTATGCAACATAAATCGTGAAGAATAGTAATCTTATAAGGAAATACCATTTCTCAACGGCCACGTCTATTACATTTATATATATATATATATATATATATATATATATTTATTTATTTATTTATTTAGAAGTATAAATATTATTCCGTAATATATACCCGCGTTTCATATATATTTCATGAAATATGTGTGTTATCATAAAAAATTTTTTATTCAATTACAATATTTTTAATGTTTTGTTAAAAAAAACATTAATTTATTTCAAGATAATTCTGTTGAAAAACGATGTATGTAACACCTTTACAAAAGGAGTGAATAATTGCCTTGTTTTAAAAAGAGCAAACACCGTGATTTAAGGCTGCTAATTTTTTTTAAGAAAGAGTGATTTAGAGCTTCTAGAACATTATTTTTTAACCGTCCACTTATTTATCTTATTCATCATACAAAATACCAATATAAAATTTACGATCCAGAGCTTCAGTCTTTTTTATAGACGTCAATCCAAGTAACCGTTATGCGTCAATACCCTAAGAAAAAGCCAATTAAAAGTTATTCTTAAATTAATGGAAACTTTTATTTTTATCTTCATTATCCGTAATGAAGCAAAAATAATCACTTCGAATCCATTCTTTTTTATTAACCTTTTTTCCTTTTTTTAGCGAGCACCTGATGGATACTTTGAAGAAAATCTATTCTCCTTGTTTTAAGCTAGAGAGATATTTTTTTTTACTCCTTTCGTGTTTGCTCTCTTATTCGCCTTATAAAATTCATTGACTTCACATGCATTATCTGTGTCCTAAGGGGTATAAAAACTATTACCGTTTTTTGAGATTAAACACACCGAAAATTCTATGTTTCGTCTTTGATTAATCTTAGAATAAAATTCCCCACTAATTCCAGGTTCCATATTTTAATAAAACACTCTAAAGATTACATCAAAAGATAAAGTCAGCTTGTGAGTTAAAAATTTAATTTTTCGTATCGTCTATTAACTTTGACTTAATAAAATTAAGTTTAAGAATTTATTAATTTTTAAACATATTGTGAAAGTCGATTGGGTATTTTTATCATACCTATCTGTGAAATTTAATTCTGTTCAATTAATTCTGATGTTCGTCCTTTTTAATTTAAGAAAAGTAAAATTTCATAAAACTTAATAGAACACTTTTTTATTCATTAGGCTTAACTGTCGCCTCAATGAAAATGTTGACCGTTCTAAAATGTCAATATTCAAATTGTTGCCAATCTGGCAAAACAAAAAAAAAGTTACAAATAAATAGCTTTCAGAATTAAAAATATTATTTTAAATATATTAAAATTATAATTTTAAAAGTTAACATAAAATAATATTTACAATTATAAAAAATATATTATATACAATTATCATTTCATTTATTATATTTCTGCTTATTTATTAAACTGATTTCCTTCCTTTGTTAATTCATGATAATGTATTGAAGAACAAAATGATTCACAGTTTTTAGCATTACATATTTTACATTGAGATATTTCAAACTGGTTTAGATATAATCTTAAATTGTGCCTCTGTTTTTAACAGTAACTTACATTGTTTCACTTACTTTTGTTTCTTTTAATAGTTCTCTTAAGTATAGGAACTTTTGTATATTTTTGTTTTATCTCTCAAATTAAAAATGTAAATAAACAAGTTTGATTAAAAAGAACTGTTGTTTATTGTATTTATCAAGTCTGGTGGTCTGAAGAAATATCACAGGACTTTAGAAAAGTGTAGCAATTCCTTCTAAAACTGCGTGATAAAAAATATATAAGATGTTTCCTTTAATTAAGAATATTTTTCTCAAAGCATTAGTTCCTTAGAATTCTTAATGAGGATTTAGTGTTTCAGTTATATATACTAATAGCTGAAATCTGTATGAAGAAATTGAAAATGGATTATTATAAGAATATGAAATTAAAGTAAATTTTTGAATGATTCTATTTTAATAAAAACAACTTTATTTAACTGTATTTTATGATTTGACAAGCATTTTTATTTTTAAACCTTTAAAAAAGATTTCCTAATCAATTATCTAGTAGTACATACGCTTTTTTAAAATATATTGCTTGACCAGACAGCTTTTTCTAACTCTTTTTAAGGGTGATTTTGGTACAAGAAGATTAACCCTTTAAATGCAAGTTATCTTGATGATTTGGGTACATAAATTGTCAAATTTTTTTTTGCACAAAAATCAAATGTTCAGTACAAACTAAAATATACTTAGAAGTAAAAATTAATATTTTGAATTACTCTGTACAGAAAATTTTAGGTTTTGTAGCAACTGCGTATTCATCCCACAAAAGCGTTCGGAGCAGCTAATGGTGAATTATTTTCTAAAAAACATAATTAAAAATTAATACCTATTAGGGAGTGAGTGAATATTAACGTCGCACTGATCAGCTACACGATGGCTTTTGGCGTGAGTGATTTTGGGGTTTATTGGCGAAAGAGCCGATCTCGGCTATACTGCGCCAAACATTTGTTTTAATATCTGTGGTCTAGACGGGAAGAGAAAGAAAGAATGAATTGAATGACAAGAAAGAGGGTCGAAAATAGAGAAGGATCACTAGGGTACCGCGGGTTCGTGAAGCCCGTGGGAAAAGGAAAAGATCACCAGGGCACCTCGGAATTGTGACACCCGTACTCACCTAAAGAAGGCGAGCCCCCTGAGGGAGATGGCTTTTGGCAATGGGCTTCCTAATTTTGAACTATGATCCAGTGACGAGGAGGACACCTAAGTTGGCACCTCCTCTCCTAACTACCACACTAAATCAAAGAGAAGACTTTTGAGCTCTAGAGAGATTTAACGGCATCGCTCCCCTACTTGGCGGATTTTCAGCAGCATCAGGCTTGAACTCGTGACGGCCACGAATCCGATACCTTAACCACTAGGCTACCGCGGCCACTAATACCTATTAGTAGTTCAGCAATTAAGTTTTGAGTGGTATAACTGGAAACAATTCTCCAAGCACAAACTAACTCTGCAATCATTGTATCGTGTTTTCTTTCTTCCACTTGCATATTTTTTTTTTTGAAAAACAAACTTTCCTCTGTCTGGTAGGCTCATGTTTCACAGGAGTAGAGTAATATGCGATTTTTAATGTCGTTCACTAAGACGAGAAAGGTTATCTACAGTAGGTGGTCTGCCAGGATTCTTTTGTCTAGAAGCTGCATCATAATATTTACTTAAAAGTCTTCTAAAACTTGGATTCGAAATTCTAAAAATGTAATACGCTTCCCAACTACATTTTTATAGGGAAAAAATGAGTTCCAGAGTACTTTGTATAGTAAATGTAAAAGTATCTTTTATAATACTTTTTCTGGCATTTCTGGATTGTTGGATGAAAGGATTTTTCATGATCACAGCGATATACACCACACTTAGTAAAATTTTTATAGGAAAAAAATGAGTTCCAGAGTACTTTGTATAGTAAATGTAAAAGTATCTTTTATAATATTTTTTCTGGCATTTCTGGATTGTTGGATGAAAGGATATTTCATGATCACAGCGATATACACCACACTTAGTAAAATCCTCAAAAAATTACTCCGTATAATACTCGGGTGTGACATTTTGGTTAAACAAAGATATTTATCCTCAATATTTTTATCATTATTAAATTTAAAGTTGTTAATCATTTTCATATGCTTTAACAATCCATCTTGTAGTTAAAATGGTGTACATGATGATAAAATTAAGCTAATTTTCACAAATTTTAAATAAGAAAATGTAAAATAAAGATATTTTTCATTTATATCATTTTAAAATTTCACGATCTTTTCTTCAAAATTTTGTTTTTTATTAATATAAGTAATGCATTTTATACTTTTATAATAGATATGAAGTATATGCTTATGTTTTTTTACATAATACAATTCCTGTTCTTAAAATATAGAGGAAATTTTATAATTTTAGTTTCTTTTTTGCATGACTTGAAAAATTAGAAAGCATGAAATATTTGGAGATTTATTAAATATAATGATTCGTATTAACATGTAATAACATCATAACCATACTTTGAGAACTGGTCGAATTTAATATTAAATCATACCAATTTAACATTAAAAGTTCTCATAAATTAAAGCTGACAAATTCAGGAAGTTTGTAAATTAATATTTCATCTTCTGAAATGAAATGTCAAGGTTTCAGAAATGTTTTTAATTTTATATATGTCTTTAAAAAACTTTAAATGTGTTTCTTCCTAAAAAGTTTTCGGAGTTGGTAGAATTTTTTCACGTTAATTTGAGTTGCTTATGTCATTTAGTTTATGATGCACGGGGATGCCTAACATTTTATTTTTAACTTGGGATGAAGTTAAAAAAATGCATTTTTTAAATCTCTTTTCTACTTAATTTATTTAATTCTTTGATTTAAAAAATCAGGATACAGTGGATATTAGTTAATATTTTAATAATTTTCTGATATCATATCCCAAAAGTAGATTAAGAAATACAAATTTTTCCTGAAAGACCTTAACAATAATTTGCAAAAAAATAAAGACAAAAAATTATGAAATATTGTTAGTAATATGACTTTATAAGACATTTTTGGAAGGATTTCATTCTTGTTTTCAGATAAAGTTACCACAATCTCTCGGCGATTATTTTAATTTACAATACCTTAAAAAAATAAATATAATCCCTTGAAAAAGTATAATAATAATAACTATGAATTTATTAAATATGCTTTTGATATTACTAAAATTAAAAGATTTCTTCTTTTTTTTCTTATAATAAAACCAAGAGAGAGAGAGAGAGAGACTCTCACAATATATAATCCTTTGAGTTATAAATCAAAAAAGGGTTCCCAGTATTAGCAGATATAAAAGCAAGCAACATTTTTCTTCATTCAATTATTACGTTTATGCATGTAAATATTCAATAAAAAATTGCCCCGAAGACATATTGAACATAACGAAACAGTTATTAGTCAATTGTATATTAAATATAATTGTAACACTGTTATTATTTTAATTTTGAAAGATCTGATTATAGTGTTTAATATTTTTTTCACAGTTTACTGGGTTAATTTATTATACTGTTTATTATTGATAAATGTGGATTCTATATTTTGAATATTAGTACATGGTTAATGAAATTATTTCCTAAACAAAGCAACACAAATTAAAATACGAATAATAAGCACAATAGCAATTTTCTCAAGTGTCTGTATTTAAGTACAAGAAAAAGTCACGCGTAGAGTTTATCTAACAGACAGAGAGATAGTTTCTCTCTCTCTCTCTCTCTAAAACTCTAAAACTAAAATAAAAAGGTCTTTGCTTCTTCTGATAAATGTTTAGAGTAATTTCACAAACGGAAAATGGCTATTTTGATGTCTAATTTCTCTAAAAGTCAGTTAAAGGAGTAAATTGAGTCAAAGCACACGAAAGATTAGTATTTGTGTGTGCAATTACAAAAAAATAGATATATAAGATATATATATATACAGTGGTACCTCGACATACGAGTTTAATTCGTTCCGCAACCTTGCTCGTATCTTGAATTACTCGTATCTCGAAGCAAATTTCCCCATACAAAACAATTGAACTACCATTAATCCGTTCCAACCCCCAAAATGTCACTCCAGTTATTTTTGTTACGTGGTTTTGAATAATAAAAACGTATTTATAAATGACAAATATTTATTGTACAAAAACAAAAAAGAGAATGTAAAGAAATAAATTAGATATCCTCACTGGTCTTTGCCTTCTTCGATACATTTTTCTCGCTTTCACCTGTAGGCCGTTTAGAAAAAAACATGTCCAAGGAGGTTTGTTTCTTCCTCCCTCCTCAGAATGTTCCGGAAATGAGTTAGGCAAGTGTCATTAAAAAGATCAGATGCACGACCTGTTGAAACTTTTTCTGGGTGTTTCTTTTCCACGAACTGTGAAACTCTCTCTCACATTCCTAAGATCTCCTTTATCTCACTTGTAGAAATAACCTCCTCCTCTGATTCCTCGAAACCAATTTCTTGCGTAACCTCCGTATGCTGCTGTGACTGTAACTCTTGTATCTCCTCAGTCGTCAGTTCCTGGGTGTGCTCCTCGACGACAACTGTAAATGTAAATGTAAACGCAATACAAAACGCGAACACAACTACACAACTTATCACAGTGGAAGCACGCTACTAACTGATTCCCTGACCGTGATGGGAGCGACCGCGTGGCGCGCGGTCGCGTGCTACTACCGGCCGACCTGCTAAACCGAACTCGTATCTCGAATTTCGCTCGTAACTCAAAGCAAAAAATCACTCTCTCGCAGGCTCGTATCTCGAAAAACTCGTATGTTGGGGCACTCGTATGTCGAGGTACCACTGTATATATAATTCATTCGTCTAATTCAAGTGCCACTTATTTAGCAAAGAAAGAATCAGAAACAGGAATAACGTGTATCCCATTTGATGAAATACCTGTAAAATCCCATGATACTTCTTTAATTGACTTTTTAAACTTTCATTTTATTAAAACGAGCCTTAGAAAAACGGCATCCAGCAGCACTGAATGAACTTTTGAAAACGGTTCAAGAGGAATGGAGTAAAACTGGCTCGACAGTACTAAGAAAAAGTTTACTTTCATGGGAAATTCAACGGAGATGAAAATTGACTATCAGACAGAAGCAAATAGCCACAAAAAATACTGCAATTTTTGTTTAAAATTAACTATCAAAATCATTTGCATAAAGTGCGAACGACCTTCTGTATAAGAATGTTTTTTGATACAATCAAAAGCTTATTGCTCGGACTTAGACATGAATAACGTGTGTGTGTGTGTGTGTGTGTGTGTGTGTGTGTGTGTGTGTGTGTGTGTGTGTGTGTGTGGTGTGTGTGTGTGTGTGTGTGTGTGTGTGTGTGTGTGTGTGTGTGTGTGTGTGTGTGTGTGTGTGTTTGCCACCTGCCGAAGAGGGTGGGTGACAGCTAATTAGTTGCAAATTGAGAGATTTTTTTAAACGTAATCTTTTAATGTGTGAAATAAAGTTTAAAATATTTTAAAAGATGGAAATGCTTAAAATAATTTCAATTTTATGTAAAAGAATTATAAAAAGAATCATTGAACAGAAGATATAATACCATAGTATTTCAGACGACATTGATTAATAAATATATTTCATAAATTTTCAGCATAAAAATTGAAAATATAATTTTTTTAAGTTGTTTTTTTATTAAATAAAAGTTAGTAGGACGTGAAAAATAAGTGAACATGATATTTTAGAAATTCATTTCGTTGTTTCATTCGGCCTTTTGCTCAATATTCTTTGCCCATTAAAATTTTATATTATTTTCAAAACTGAATTATCTCTAAAAAATAATATAAGCGAAATTTATTCTTCAATAAATGTATATTTTATCTTAAATTTCAAGCTAATTAATAAAAGTAATTAATTTAAGAATATTTTTATTATTAAATAATTTTGACGATTTTTATTAAGAATAACTAAAACAAAAGCGTTGGATAACTTCAAAGTTTGAAGGTATTGTTTGGAAGAAAGCTATTTTCTAAGATTTTCTTTCTTTTAATTTAGATTTTCTATTTTATTAAAATCCAAGAATAATATCTCACCTTGGAAGTAACAAAAATATATTAAATTTTTATCTTTAAAATAAGTTACCATTATTAAAATTCCAAATGCAAGAGTTTTTTCGCCTACATAATGTTTTAAGCAAAAGGAAATTTAGCCAGCGCCGTCATTTAAACTAGATAATAAAAAAGAATACATCTTATATCAACATCTGGAAATAAATGTAGGATGAAACTTAAAAAAACACATTCCTTTGACATTAAAACCTCGTAAAAAAAGCAAAAATAAATCTGGAAATTTTCATGATTTGCGAAAATGTTTTCCTAGAAAAGGACTTCAAAGTAATCTTCAAAACTTTTCTCTGAAGAAACAAAACGCGACGTTGAGTGCCTTTAATTTTTTTTTAAATCTACTTAAAAAAACATACATTTAAAAATCTCGCCAGGTACTTGGGAAAAATATGACTTCCCAATTAACGCTTTAATTAAAACGTTCTCCAAGATATTCCAGCTCTCAAAAAAGTCGTAATTTGTGAAGTGTGCTAAGAAAAATTTTAAGAGGAAGGAAAAACTCCTTCCTCATATTTTTTTTTTGAAAAATAATCTTGAAATTTACATCTGAGAACACAGAGGCTCTTAATTAATCCAAATTGCCAAATTAGAGAAAGAAGGTAGTTTTAAATCTACTTGATTGCTAGCTAGGAGCTTACTAGAGTCATTTTTTTACTCTGACTTCAACTTTACCATTTGTTCGTTTAGATTCTCGACTGTTCTTTTTTTTTTAAAAAAAAAGAGAGAATCATTGTTTCTTAAATAATACTTAGGTGTTGTATAATGGGCGACATTTTCCAGGTTATCTTCAAGAGCTTCTACTGTTACTTAAAAAGAACTTTTTTAAAAATTACAGAATATATA
Source organism: Trichonephila clavata (assembly GCA_019973975.1). Taxonomy (NCBI): domain Eukaryota; kingdom Metazoa; phylum Arthropoda; class Arachnida; order Araneae; family Nephilidae; genus Trichonephila; species Trichonephila clavata. The sequence continues at coordinate 35,353 of BMAO01000098.1, forward strand.
TAATTCGAAGGTTTTTCTAATTTCTTATTTGCAAGCAAAATAATTAATGATACGGTTCTTTAGAAAAATGGAATTTTTGCAATAATTGAACACTTTAAGACGTCTGATATTCAAATTATTAAGCCTTTTAATGCTTCAGACATTTTTTTTTCTTTTCAATTACAGTATTTAGAATATTTTTTATTAACCCTATATCAGATAATTAGTGTCACGTTCGATATATTACCTTAAGGCAATGACATGTTTATTATGAGATGAGACTCTCTAAAAGCACTTATAAAATATGTCAGTTGGCTTTAATAATCTAAGATTTGAATTTATATACATTTTTCTGCAGAAGGTTGTTCACGCATTGAATAAGATTCCAAAAATATTTTTTGCTCTCTTTATTTCTTTTTTCTTTTGAATTTTGTGATAAGAACTTTATACTGCCCTTTTTATAACTAAAAGTCAAAATTCATATATTATTTCTAGAAAATGTTTTCTAAATTTAACATGTTTTTAGTTATGTAAATACATTTTAGGAAGAAAAAATTCTCTCTCTCTAGTAAACAAATTACAAAATACTTTTAAAAAAAAGGTTTTATTATTCATTTTTACTGAGTTGTAATTGAAAACAATATTTTTTTTAAAAAAAATTTGAATAAGAAAAATTTTAAAGATTTTACTTTAAAACTATTCGTAATTTAGATATTATAAAGAAAGTCAGACCTCAATAGTTTTGAAAAAAACTCTCCTACTCCAATGAGACTTGTACTATCATCTGAAATTGTAAGCAAAATTATTTCAAAAGATTTAAAGTTTGAAAAACGTTTAAACTTTTTCACGTGTTTTTACAACATATATTAAAGAACTTATCTCTCTATATAGAAAACTATATGTGAATTTATTTCAGTGATTTCAACCAAAAACATGAGGTTATATATAGGTTTCTATATAGGAAAAATAAACATAAAAAAATTGCTACTCCATTCAAAAGCTGTTTCTGAAGGATTCATGATTGAGCAGTTATTTTTCTCTAACCGCAAGTTGGAAAAAAGTCTAACGTTAAATTTAGCTCTCAATACTGGGGGGGAAAAATTTTATGACCAATATTTAGTCATGAAATTTCAGTTTGAGAAAGACTTTATCAAAATAAAGTTGCACATGGACAAAGCTTAGAATCCCACGTCAAAAGCAACTGCCACATACATAACAATGAAAGAATAACAAACTGGGAATAAAATGCACACCATTTACAGAAATACCTGTTAAATCCCTTGATCGATTTTGGTGAATTTGATTTTTTAAGACATGCATTAGAAATTCTGCCTCCACATACACTAAAAGAACTTTGGAAAAGCCACTCAAAAGGGATGTCATAAAATTGACCTGACCTCTTTGAGAAAAAATTTACTTTAATGGAAAATTCGCGCCAGAATTATGAAGTAAAGAACCAAAATTATCCAACTGGAACAAAGAGAAGCAAAAAATACTGTATTTATGCAAAGAAAACTGAGGTTGAAAAATCCTTTCTACAGAATGCAAAGTACTCTCGGTATTCTATATATAATAAATACCTGAAGAGTTTGCAATATATTGTAACAGATTTTATATATATATTTTAGTGAAAAGACAAGTTAATATTTTACGAAAATGGATTGTATGTAATTTGCATACATTTTATTTGTGTCACAAATCTAAATAGAATATATGAATACCGTATAGTATAAGTAATTTTCATTAATTATGCTATGGTTAAATTTAATTGTTCTTATTAAGTTTTTAAATTAATAGACGCTTGCTTTCTTATGCTTTCAAATGAACTAAATAAAACATAAAAATCCTACCTGCTTAAATGTCATAAATATAGTTAAAATTCGATTATATTAACAAACTTAGATCCCTTAAGAAATTTAGCCTGGGAATTTAAAAATTAATTCGTCCCTTTTTTGCCTTCTTAAAGATTTAAAATCCAAAAAAGAATATAAATATACAGTACCTCATATTTTCTCCCCATATGTATTGCAAAAACTTTCTCCTATTCTACTCTTAATTCGGATAATCGAAATATAGACAAATCGGAAAATCATGAGATGTATTATTTAAAAAAATGGGTACTTTTCCGTTTTGCCGGCGTAACTGGCAAAGTCGCCAAAAATAATACATTCGACGCCAAACAGAATATTCCCGCTGGTAATCTTTTACCACTACATTTTTAGAACAAGTCATGGAATTTTCTTATAAGTAACGTCTTTTCCATAATACATCAAAAATGGATGAAAACCTAATGGGAACTAACATTTATTAACATTTTTTTAAGTGTATATTCTGAATTTCGCCAATAAAGCGTGCTTGGAGAGATTTGCATAGACGAAATGGAAAAGTACCAAAAAATGTTCTATTTACTTGTTTTATTCTATTTAACATATGAATCAATTGGCATTCTTGAACTTTGAGTTATATTTTGGGAAGACTCCTGAAAAAAAAATTGAGAAATATATAAAGAAGGAATGTATTTTTTATTGTATTTTATAAAGGATTGTCTACCGCGAATGCAACACTAGTAGAAAATTGAGAAAATTTAAATACGGCCATCTTACTCATCGAAATTAATCGGATATTATATTAATATTATCACTGTTAGTAATTTTTTTAAAACTTAACCTTTGAATTTCAATTTATTCCTATATGATAAATTTTGAACATACAGTAATAGAGAGAGTTATATAATCGTCGACCTATAAAGCTGAACGTGAGGCCTAATTATACCCGTACAGTCTATATGGATACAAAGAACTGGATTTAAAACTTAATACTGCAACTTGGCTTCAGGGTATAATATCAGATAACTGTTGCTTTTAAATGCTGCTACCTCTATCTATGGGAGTGTTAAAAGCAATAAATAGCATTTGAAATATATTTTTATACGTAATCTAGAAGGTAAAAATCATTTTAAATCTGTGATCTCCTCGAAAAAGAGTTTACATAATTTAAAAACATCATTGAATTAGGCTTTAACTTTATTATCAAAAAGTATTTTTTTTAAAAAAAATTTTACAAAAAAAATCAGTATTTTTATTATTTAAAAACATTTCTGCAATTATGAGCCTAATATTTATTTACTGGGTAGACGACTAAATTGTGAAAAATATCCCAAATATCTGGGATTCCTCCTAGGTTTTCGGTCATGCTCATATAAACAGTTTGGTTTTTAGAGGAAAACAGCGACTGAAAATTTTAAAATATATTTCCGGCAGGGACAGGGGAGCGGATGCTCGGACCCCTCAAAATACACATAGTGCTCTCCTTTAAAAATCCTTGAATATGGTGTACAAGTCTATCAGGTTGTCTCTGCTAGAAACCTTGGTAAACTAGAAAGGGTACAATTCTCAGCTGCCAGTCATCACTGGTATCCGTAATAGCTTCCCGAGGGATGTTGTATTGTATGAAGCTGACGTGCAAACTCTCAGATTACGAAGTAGATATCTTAGGGTTAAATACTTTGCCAAGCTCATCAGTAATGGTGACCAGCACAGAACCTCTAATTATGTGCTCAATCGGAACAACAATCGTCACCTTAAGAGAGGAAATCCGCTTAGCTATGCTAAAAGCGAGGGATGGCTGCATAATGAAGTAGAATAAGTCTCACTGGCTTGTTGTACGGATGTTGTTGCGTCGGTCTACGAACGGGTCTTTTTTTGAGACCGAATTATCCTTGTACACTTACAAGGGCACTCAACATCCACGGTATCTCAGGCAGCTTGCTTTGGAGAATATTCATAAAATGCCATGTGATGTGTTATAGATCTATACTGATGGCAGCAAAGGTGAAGGCGCTGTCTCGGATAGTGAAATTTTCATCAATTAGGGAGATTTTATTAGGATCTGTATGAGAAATCCTGACTATTGCTCACATTTCGGGTAGAACTTTTAGCTATTAAGACGGCTCTGAAATTTTAAGTTACTGGGAGTGTCAATACAGATATTTGGATATTGAATGATAGTCGAAGCTCTATTCAGCCTCTATCTGAATGATGGAAGCATGGTGACAGTACGACAACGAGTATATTACCCAGTTTTTAAATTGCTTGAATGCCAATGTTAAGTACTTTTTTCAGTGGGTACCATCAAACGGGAATTTCTACAGTAATGAGATTGCAGATGGTCTGGCCCGTGAGGGTAGCCATAAAGATTCTACACATGGTGGCTGCCTTACTTTTTCAGAAATTGCTATTCAGGTCAAGCAAAATATTAGTTCCTCTAGGAAGCAGGTCCCCATACATGAGTAACATGAAGGAACCCGTCCTGGTGTTGCTTTGGTTGGGACAAGCTGTAAGCGAAATGAAGTGATTCTTTCTAGGCTTCGCAGTTGACATACTCGAGGTAAACGGCATGTGGTAAGTCTTAAAGTTTACCCTCCTTATTTCGAATTGCAATATGACTCAAGCCACTCCTGCCCACTTCTAGACTTGTATTAGTTGCCATAAGAGCCAGCTGCTCTCAAAAATCCTGCTACAAATCTTCATTATTTAAAAACGCACTGGTTCATAGACTTGATCTAGATGTTTCTGTCGATCAAGTGGGATAAGAAACTAACAACAACAATAACACACACAAATTGTTCATTCAATAAACACTAAAATTTTCCATTGTTTAAGATACCGAGTCTTAAATTAATTTTAGAATTAGCCTCTTCATAAATTTCAAACTAAGCATTTACGTAGTATTTACAAAGTATACGCGAAGTACTTAAATTTTATTGTGTATGTGGTGCTTACGTAAAACTTCGCCGGCCAATATCTTCAAATCAAAAGATACAGCTAAATGCCGCGATATGCAGCTAATAATGGAAAACCGTTCCTGTAGTTGTTCGTCCATAGTAATAATGAAAACAGCATTTGGCGATATTTTTTAAATTGGCGATGTCTTTTATTCTGGTGAAATTCGTGGATGGTATAATACGAAAGTACCTTTTAAAACTTAGAAGAAATCAATAGCTGTTGAAAAAGGAATTTTTAATTATAGTAATGTTTATCAAACTTCAACGAGGCTCTAGGATACTATGCAGCAACCCCCTGTCATCACTTTATATAAACTCTCTCTCCAGATCTAAATTCGCAACTTTATAGTCAAAAATTAATAATTCAGCTACAAGTTTATAGCATCTATTATTGAAATCTAAATTAAAACTAAAAGAATGAAGCTTTTGATACGCTTTTTAAATTAATAATCAAATCACTCGCATCTTCTAAATATATTTAAATATATTTACATGAAAATAAATTATTGAATCGAAGGTGTGTAATATTTATCTTTCGATAAAAATAATACTCGAATTACTGATTGAAATTTTTAAATCAAAATAAATAGCAATTTATTCATATGCAAGCTTATTTTATTAAATAAATAATCGCTAATGCTTTACCTTAAAGTGCGCCATTCAATTTATACACAAACATTATGATTTAGTTCTTAAAAATATTGTCAAAGTAAATATATACCATTCTTTAAAAACAAACCATTCCCCTGAAACACCGAAATCATGCATCAACATATGTTTCATTACTTATTTTGAAAAGCCTTGCACGTTTTATGTAGAATCATTTTCCATCCATTTTTTAATCGAATCAGAAAGAAAAAAAACTTTTCGAACTTATACATATATATATATATAATGAGTTTTGATGAATTAAGATAAGAGGGTTATTAGAGATAGTTATTTTTTTAAATAAATTACCCGTAATAACTTCATTATTAGAATAAAATTGAGATATTAAGAATAAACAGTTGGAAAAAAGCACGCCAAGAAGTTCAGTAAAATGTTATGCACCGAAATATTGAAGCAATTAAGACATCTTATCGATTAATTTTCATCTAATGAAGGAGATAGAAATTAACACATTAGAAAAAGCCGAATCTAATTTTTAGTTTAAAAATAAACTGATTGTTCTTTTGAAAATCTTTTATTTTAATTACTTATATCGTTAAATTGATATTATCGAAAAAATTAAGATAATAAGCACGAAAAATTGTAATTAGATGCAATTTTGTTTTGAAAACCAAATTTTTAATGTTTTTGTAATTAGATACTATTTTATTTCAATGCATTTCAATGCTTTTATAAAGGAAGTTCGGCTTTTTAAAGAGGTAAGACACTAAAGTAATTGGTTCTGTATGTCACCGATATCTTTTGAAACAATTGGGAATGACTCGGGGAACTTAAGAGTCTTTTTTTTTATTACGTGAAAGATATTATTCCGTTTAGACTTTTATCTCCCCTTGATATTCGGAATTAGGTTTTAATTTAATATTTTTCAATCAAATGCAAGAATATAACAATACAGCTGCAAAAAGAACACACATCAACATCATAGTCGAATTAATTAAGTTAATACATACGTATTTTTTTTTATTTTTGTAAAAATGCACAGGATGTAGCATCAAACAATTCTAATTTACAGAATGAAGAAAAGTGAAACAATTTAGTTCACAATTGATTTTTGTTCTAAAAATTAAATTCATGAATAATAATAAAATTTAAAATTCGAAATCTATCTTTTGGTTGCCACTCAAAGAAAAGTAAATAAAGGGAGAAAAATGTGAGATTTATGTAATCGTTTGTGTGTGTGTGAAAAAATTTTAAAAAAAGAAGAAAATTAGAATTAATTTCTTAAAAATATTTATAGAAATATATATAATTGTTTTAAAGGTAGAGAAAATATTTTTTTCTTCCTTCTTAGTTAAAAGCTTTTATAATTGGAATTGAAACAAAAGTGTTTCTATAACTCGAAAATAACATTAAGACTTTTCATTTCAAAAAAAAATTCTTGTACTTTTAACAAGGCCTTAAAATGTCTGAGTTTAGTTGGTATATTCGTTTGTTAAAAAGCAAAATCCTTTTAAAAGGCATTATTCACAAAATAAGATAATATTCAAATTAATAGTTTCATACACAAAAGAATCTATTCTGTAAATATAGAACAAAGTACGGATTTTATTTATCTTTGCCAATAAAAATCAAATATCTATCTTAAGATACAAATTAAATTTTGTTATATAGCATTGTTCAGTTATATTCCTGCTATCTTTTCTGGAAATGTAGTTAAATTAAAACACATTAATCTAAAATACAATTAAATTAAATATATTTTGAAAAGAAGATTGCATATAAATTGTACATGAAAGTAAAAAAAAAAAACAATTTACAAAATATCTTTAGGATACTAAAAAATGTACTAAGAATAATTTTTCAAAAAAAAATTGATTTGTTAAAATAAAGGAAATACTCGGTTTTTTTTTCTGTTTCACATTATGCAGAATTTTCAAAATTAGTCAATGCACCAACTCATAATTAATCTACAGAAATTTTATACTCTTCATGATATGTAACACAAAAGAGCATTTTTTGAAAATTGTTTGACCGCTATGAAATGCTAAAATAAAGAAAATGCATAAAGATATATAGAAACTATATAGAAAGAAATAAACATATTTAACAAAAAAACATCATTAACTTGGGTTTTCATGTGTTTTTTCAATCACCAATTAAAAACATTTCTTTCAAATGGGCTGCATTTTGGCAGTAAAGCCTTTGCAGGCACGGAAAGTTCCCAAGAATGAGAGCCATTTCATTGGTGGCACAATCTAGCGGCCGCTTCGATTTCCAAATTTTTGACTTATCAATTTGTTCAATCTCTTCTTATGCTAATTACAGTAATACCCCGAATTTACACAATAGGTGGGGCTGAGTGATAACAGCGTAAGTCGGAGTATAATTTCGCATTTAAATGCATATAAATTATTTCTAGCGGGTTCGGGGACGAATAATATAATAATTTAGAAAAAATATTTTTAGTAAAATCTTAGATAACACAAATGCACAATCGCAAACCGAAGTTATTTTAAAATCTAACGAGGTAGTCTATCTTCTCAAAGGTTTTTTTTCTCTCAAAATTTCCTCGTAGCATGCTAATAATTTTTTTATTCCTTGTTTAGTTGAAGAAATACGCTCATCGTTGAATCTATATTTTCTAAAATTTGAAAGCCTTTTTCAATTAAACTCTGAGGCCTTCACTCACATTCCCAACCGTCATTCGATCTTCCCAATGCCGATTTAACCTCATTTCGGGCCCTGGGTGCAGCAGATCAACAGGCCCCTTGGCTGTGGAGGATCGAAATTTATAACCAGAAAATCTGATTAAGACCAGCTTATCCGGGCTCCTGGAAGCCCCATGGTTAAACCGGCACTGGACCTTCTGACTAAAATGGGTCTAAAGATTTCAGTTCTTCTATGTCTTTCTCTTGCTCATGCATTTCTATGAGCTCAATGAATTGTCAGCTGATTGCCTGAATCCAGCAGCTCTTGTATGCCATCACTATCCACCTCTAAATTTATCTGCTTGGAAAGCTCGACAATTTCTTCAAGCACTAAATTCTCTAAGCAGGAAGCGGGGAGTGAGAAATCTAATTGGGTAGTATAGAGTTTATCTACAACCTCCTTATAGCGGAAATAGAATATGTAGATTAGTTATAAGTTATAAAAATATATGGAACACAAACATGAATAAAAAGGTGAGAAAATTGTGATCTTTTCCCGTCACACAGCTGAAAAGCCAGCTTCTTTTTGTGGATAGGATAACAGCGTTCCTATGCATACGTGAACCCTTAAAATATTGGGAGGTTTTGTGTTTGGTCATCGCCTCGGCAACTTTTGACACCATGAGCCGGTTTGTGCCTAGGTTTTTGAGATCATGCAGATTTATTTGTTTCAAATGATCGTTTGAACGAGAATTTGACAATGCATGCCATATACTGTCTACTTTTAAAGATTTCCGGTAGGGCTTTGGCATTGGCCTCAAAAAATCTTAAGGTTTCTCTGGGCCCAGGGCTTCAAAGAGTCTTAAGACGTCCTGGTCATACAGTCGGTATGTTTTTATTAATTTTCTTATATGTCTTTTATTACCAAACAAGCGAGTACTTAAGTTTTAAAGAAATTAATTATATTCTTAGAACTATTTAAAGAGAAGCATTATAAGCATTATTATCAAAAATATGCTGTCTAAAAGCACACTAAGTCAAAAATAAGGAAACTGAACTTATACAACATATAACAATCCATTAACATTTTTATTTCATTTATATATGTAACAATAAATCTGTACTTCGAGTAAAAACTATTTGTACAGACAAAAACCTTAATTAAAAGGAAAGAATTTACATTCTAAAAGACTAATCTAGTGGAAGGATTATTTTTAAAATATTTCATTGAAAGCGTCAATACATATATATATGGGAAACAGCAACTGGTAACATAAAACATAAATGCTTCTAATAAGGTAACACATTTAATCTCTTCACAATTATATTTCATTAATAAAAAATACATTTTCATTCAGAGCTTATATTTCTTTTATTTACATAATAGCTGAAAAAGCAACTTATTTAATTTTTATGTTCACATTTATCTGCAATTATTTAACATATTTACAGTTACTTTTTTCACAACTTAATAATAATAATTAATTAATAGCCAATAAAATTTATTATAAACTTCCTTTTTTCTTTAGCAATCTCTAGATTTTTTACGAGCACTTGAAAAATATTAGGGCATTGAAGAGTAAGGATAAAAAAGTTTTAATTAACTTTTAATTGATTTTTGATTATGATTATTATTATTAGAGAAAAAAACGTTGTAAAAACCCTTAAGATAATACATTTGATACTTGTAATAAAAGTGTAACACATAAATTATAATATCATTGGGTCAATATGAAGTTTTTTTTTTATCTCGAGTAAAAAAAAAATATTTTTGTTTAAGTACTAAGCAATCTTTTCCGTTTCGTATGAAGTGCATTAAGGATTTTTTCTCTGTACTTAAAGAATTTTTTTTTTTTGCAACCCAATTTTTTTAATATTTTGTAATTTATTCTGCAACACGAATTTAAGCATATATTGTAACTTAATTTCTAAAATAATAATTCTGTTAAGTATGAAATATTTTTATTTACATTAGTAAAAATAAAATTTTTCGATATTTTTATAAAACATTTAATTATCAAACTTAAATTTAGTTAGATGATGTTTCGTCTGTTTTATTATTACTTTTTTTTACTTCCTTTTGTTCTACTCATTATTCAGTTCCAAATTTAATTTAATTTTTTTTAATATAATTATAATTCAAAGGAGAAACTTAACTTAAATATCAATATCAAGTCTTGAATTCAATTTTCTTCTACTGCTTTGAAAGGTAAAATGTTTATAATGTATTTCCTTAACATTTCCTTGCTACAAGAATTAAATTAGGTTGATTGGTATCAATCTTTTGTCTCTATTTCGAAATCCATGCATATTTTATAAAGATTCTAAAGCATAGGTTCCCAACCTTTATTGAACTTTCTAGTACATACTTCCATACTTCCCCCGTTTCTAGTGAATATTTCAATACGCCCCCTCCCTTTCTAGAGAAATAAGAGTGTACATAATACATGGTGAAAACAAGAGTTATAAGTTTTTAAAAAATGTACTATTACTAATAGAATATATTTTTAATTTTTCTAAAGCCCCATTTTTTTACTTATGAATCTGAAATAGCTATTGCCACAAATATAATTGAATGTGTAATATTATATATATTTAGTCATAGATAGGATATTGTTGGAATTGAAATGCTACTGAATTTCTTCTTCATTTAAAAGAGTGGAATAAAAAAAAAGTTTTAGCTTACTGTTATAAAGACAGGCATGGGTTTTGATGATATAAAGTAATTCATGAGAGATAAACTATAGCTTTCAAAATAAATATAATTTGACTGTTTCAGCCTTTAAAGAATCACATTAATTCATAGTTAACTTATTTAATTATGTTTCTTGGATAATAAACTGCTGGCCACCGTAAATGCAACACCCTGAAGGAAGCACGCAAATAACATAAAATTTACAACATGCATTAGCGGAGATGAGATATGCAAATCATTAGAATTTCAGCGCAGACACACATCACGCACTCTTGTGGCGCCACATCAAAGCGCTATTTAAGGCTTGGAGATTTCGACGATTTCCAGTACGGCAATTGTGTTTTTCTTGTGGTTTTTTCAAAACATGATCAGTTATGTCTCGTAGAAAACAACGATCAGCTTTTGATCAAGTATCCAAGTTCAACAGAGGAAGAATAGTGGCCTACCGAGATTGTGGATTATCTTTCAGGGAAATTGGTAGTCGTGTTGGACGAAACCAAACAACTGTAATGCGGATATGGGACCGTTGGATGCAGGAGGGTACGACGGACAGACGTGGTCGATCGCATCCACCTCAGTGCACCACTTCACGTGAGGACAGGCAAATTGTTCGCATGGCAGTGAAGGATCGCTTAGTCACATCACGAACAATGGCACAGCACATTGAGTCTGTAAAGCATCATTCAGTGTCTGCGTGTACCATTCGACGCCGTTTACAGCAGAGTGGTCTGTCCGCAAAACGTCCATCGCTTGGTCTACCCTTGACGCAGAACCACAGACGTCTCCGCCACCAATGGTGCGATGAAAGAAGGATGTGGGCGGCAGAATGGATTGAAGTTGTCTTTACTGACGAGTCACTCATCTGCCTGCAACACCACGATGGTCGGATTCGAGTCTGGAGACACCGTGGAGAGAGGATGCTGAACAGTTGCGTTATGCACCGCCACACTGGTCCTGTACCGGGTATTATGGTATGGGGCGGTACTGGATATCACACTCGCACTCCTCTAGTACGCATTGCCGGTACTTTAAACAGCCAACGCTACATCTCCGAGGTGATGGAGCCAGTTGTCCTTCCTTACCTTCAGGGCTTGGCCACAGCCATATTTCAACAGGATAATGCCCGACCACACGTGACACGCATTGTCCAAAGGTTCTTCGTCAATCACCAGATTGAATTGTTTCCCTGGCCGGCTCACTTTCTGGATCTTTCACCGATAGAAAACATGTGGTCCATGGTTGCTCAACGATTGACCCAGATTACACCCCCAGCTACCACACCAGATCAACTTTGGCAACGTGTGGAAGTTGCATGGTCTGCTGTACCCCAAGAACACATCCAAAGTCTCTTTGAATCAATGCCGAGGCGTGTGGCAGCGGTGATCTCTGGCTACTGACTCTGGCAGGAACCACACTTCACAGAAGTCTATAAATGTAATCCTTTGATACTTGGTCAACATGTTATCTGCAAAATAAATTTTGTTGTGCTATCTCTTGTCTTTCTTGGTGTTGCATTTACGGTGGCCAGCAGTGTATATGTAATGAAATGCAGTGGACGAAACATTTTTCCAACTGCTCACAGACAAAGAGACAACGCGTGCACTACAGAAATTAAAATGCACCATATCATTCAGTTTTAATGTAGGTCTGAATGTAATGTAATCTTTAAGTTTTTCATCCACTTCCCGAACTACCGAAATATGTGAATTTTTGTACATGTGATATATAAATGATTTAAATACATACAAACAACATAAGTAAACAGTATTAAAGTTTACTTTTGTTAGTACATAACCAGCGTGTTTTATTTTAGTCTTTTTAGATTATATTTGTTTTATCTGCTCAAGCCCCTTTGTGCCATCTCAACACCCCCTAATTTTCTCTGGGTCTTTTACTACCCCCCTGAAAGCCTCAAACGCCCACAAGGGAGCGTTATTGCCCACGTTGAGAACCTATGTTCTAAAGTCTAGTGGATTCTAATATATTGCTGCAAATTTACGTGGGTGAAACCGACGATTGCAATTAATTGAATAATTACTGATTTATTAATAGACGAGAACGAACAAATGGCTACACAATGACAAATCGACGCATACACACTAAGAAATATTAAAACAGATTATTTACAGTAATGGAAAAACGAACTCTTTATAAACAAGCCTTATAGCGCTCCTGAAACAGCTTTCTGGAACAATTCCACTAGCAGAAACTGAGGCGAATGCGCAAATGATTTAAATTCCGTTGACCTAAGTACGCACTGCAACTTTTGCTATGGTGTACACATCTTTACTAATGAAGTCAGTGTAACAAGTTTATCGTCTGCGATTGCCTAATAATGCGCGCACGTACGGCCGATCGAACTAGACCCAAAACAAGCCGGGGGAGTTTCCAATCCACGGATGAACAGTTTATTCCATTCCGAATGGTAGTTCCGTTAGTATAAGCGCTAACGTTTGGATACTTCAAGCCGGGTCACCTTGTATATGGATGTTTACTTTGCACTTAAGCACATTTGTGACGGATCTATACGCATTTCTACTAATATCTCCTCATCTCTTTAAACAAAATATTTAATTCAACCAACTTTCATCGAGAAAGCGAACGTTATTTATGCAAATAAGGTATATTATATAAATTCGGTTTTCGCGAGTTGGCAAAAAGAAAGTGAGAAAGAAAGTAAGAAAAGAAGTGAAGAAGAAGAAAGCGAGTTGCTGTCACGTTGTTGTTGACACGCTGAAGTTGATACGTTGGAGGCGTGCAAAAAGGAGTATCACAAGTTTGAGAATTAGTTAAAGATTACAGAGCGTGGAGCCATCGTCATTTGATCAAGCCGAAAAGAGTGCCTGAAAGTTTCCAGTGTAGGATCGGATGCATTAAAGGTTCAGGTACAGTATATTTAATTAAGTAGAAGCTAGCTTTTCGCGTGCGACGTAGTTATAATTGAGCGTATTTAAGCTGTCTTAGATTCAGTTGAGGGTCTGTAGTAGTATTCTCGCGTTATAGAATCTCACCTCTGCACTCTACCTTAATTCATATGCCTTAATTAGAATTGTGTTGTGCCTGTTTAACAATTATTAATAAGAATTTATAAATCAAACTAGATTGGAAATAATGTCTGTTTATTATTCTGTTCCTCTTACACATATAGCCGGGTTTACAGGTAGACAAGAGGTTTAGGATGTAAGGGGTAACCGAACATCACCACACATTTAATCTGCATTCCTTTCTCAATTTAATTTATATTTGGTTTGCTTCAAATCCACGTCAAAAAACAACACCCATTATTTTTACAATATCTAAAATTCCCCTTTATCCACGCTGCATTAAATAAAATCCAGTATATATATTATCAATATTGGATAATATTAAACGAAATCATATTTCTTCGCACTATCCAATAGCAATATCTCGATACATTGTAACTGTTTTATCTGAAAACTTACCTATCAATAGAACTCAACTTCAATATAATAGCGGATGCTCTTTGTAGTTTGAGAAATGAGGCATATCAAATGATAAGATTAGAATATGATTCATAGCAATTCCATGCGTATTCGAATTTGGGCCAATCAGAGATGGGATCGAACAAAATACATGTCTTAATATTCTAATCTTTTGGTATAACTGAATACATCTTAGTTTATGTAAGGATTATTTGCCATTCTTTTCTAAGCCATGAAACAATACAGCTTTTATCTGAATACAAAGTACTTCCTCTGTGTTATTGCTAATCTATTATTTTATTAAAGAGAAAACTAGATGTTTCTGTATGTTGCTGATCGGTAAAGATTTGTGGAATTCCTTTTTATGCCTCATATATTGTATTATAAATATGTACAGGATTTATGTAAAAGAATTGTTTATCTGTAAGAGAGAATAAATCATTATCAAACTGCTGCAAAGTAATATTGTGGATTTATTCTACTAATTCTGTAAAAATTAGTTCCAGGTAAAACGTTCCATAACGTTTTCTAAATAAAATAACTAAAAAAAAGTTTCTAAAAGTTTTGTTTTCTAAAACAAAAATAATTGTCTTATTTTATTCTGTTATTATTAAAATAAGTATAACTTATTTATATAAACACAGATAAAATAATTTCATGTTTTAATAAATTTAAAAATTCGTTTTCATTTCAACCCTTAACTGCCACCAGCGTATATATCCGTCTTGCTCAACCGGTGCGTTGAGTGTTCCGGACATATATATACGTCTTTCCAAAGTACGATTCTTCTCTGCGCTGCTATCAATACAACTATTCTGAAGGCTTTGAAATAGAATAAAATGACCTTGACAGAGTTTGTGGAAGCCTTTACTTATTTCTCAGAAAAATTTGATTACTTATGCCTTTTCTTTCCCCCCGAAAACACCGCATATGTACGCTTATGTAAAAAACGGGGGCAATGGGGAGCGAATCAGATAACTTTTAATTGGCAGTTAAGGGGTTAAAACCAGTGGCGTAACGCGGAATATTAGGGCCCCCTGCAAATTAAGGTTTTGGGCCCCAAGTCCAAATACGTACTTTGCGTCTGTCAAAGTTTGGGCCCCCCAGAATCACTGCCTCCTCCGCATGGCAGAGGGCCCAATGGTTATGGTTTGGCAATCCTTTATAAGATCCGGCTTGGGCCCCAAACCTGACTTTGCAAGGGGGCCCTAATATTCTCCGATTAATATTCTCTGGTTAAAACAACCCTTATCAAAATTCTTTGTTTAAAAAAAAATTATTAAATTCCCAATTCTAAAGGAAATAAGTCGGTTAAAAGTATTTTAAGATATGTGTAGTCAGAGTAATGCTTTTAAAATTTACGCATACAATTGTGGTGTTCTACCGATAATTACTTTCTTCCAAACTTCGAAAAAAATATAAATCAAGTGATAATATTTTATACCTAGAGTCTTCTACAAGTTCTTTTGAAAACAAACATTATTTTGTACGCCTTGTATCAATCCTGATGACGAGGCAATCCTGATGACGATAGTCTAGGGGTCATGGTCACAAACTAATAGTCAACAGGTCATGAGTTCGAGCCCTATCACAACTGAAGACAAGCGGTGTAGAAGGACTGATGCATGTTAAATCCGTTGAAGTTTAAACGTCCTCTCGTTGGAGTGAATTGGAAGTTAGGGGAGGAGGTGCCGTCTCGGGTGTCGTTTTCGTCAATTGATCATGGCTCTAAATTACGAGGTTCGTCACCAAAAGCCCTCGAGCAGTTTGTAACGTGTTTGGGTTTCCCGCCACACAGCTGTAATCGGCTTCTTTGTGGAAATTATCACCGCATGTGCAATGACATCTGCACCCTTAAAAATATTGTGCGTTCTTGTCTTGGACATTGCTCCGGGAACCTTTGGCACCACGAGGGATCTCCTCCGCCCGCAAACCGGATGTAACTCGAAGCGAAAGACTCCGGTCTTGGTCGACCCCAGAGAGAGGGAGAGAACGAAAGATAGTCTGAAAACTTCGCGGAGAAGGAACGCAAAAAAACTCCTCCTTCACAAAAAAACAGAACTTGGACTCTAATAATCTAATTACGAAGTTAATAACTTCAATGTAAATCTGTAAATAATAACTGTGACGTAATGAAACTTAACATTTAAATTAGCCAATATCACGCTACCTTTATTTATCTCAAACGTCACGAGTTGAATAGTGCGACGTTAATATTCACTCACTCACTCTACACTGAAGACCTCTGATTTATCCACAATCTCAATGATGTGTATTGTAAAAAACGTGAGAGTAGTCTGTAACCATTCATGTCTGCTTTTAAAAGTAATGAATGTAGTTTTTAAAAATATAGTAATGAAACATTTCTCTCAGGTAATGTTTTATCGAAAAATACATAAAGTAACACATTTTTTTAATGTAATTTTAATTAGTGAACACAGGAATCTCTCTTAGTCGTTTTATGAAATGCATTGATAGTGATTTCAAAGAGAGAGAACATTTGTACCCTTTTATTATTTAAAACATTGGTTCTCAACTCATTTTTTTACTCACTTACTTCACACCACGTACATTATACATAATTAGTAATATCGACATGTAAGATACAATATTAAAAGTATAGTACAGAGAAAGTTTTATTTTTACCAGCTGTTTAAACTAATAATGTGCACTGATAATTTTGCACACTTTTAACTAAGTTTAAAAATATTTATATGCCAGTACGTTTAATTGGATCCTTCAAGCTGTTTCACATCACTTAGAAAATTTAATGTTCCAAACAGGAAGATGATAAATACAGTCTCAAATCCGAGCTCGCGCTGGAAAATATGTTCTAATATTAGAGGGTTCCTAACGAGAAACCCCTCTTAATTAATACGGTTTTCTAGGTTGAAAACCTGGAAGCGTAAGCTTCATTTCACAAATATGAGGCAACTTAGGTGCTCCTAGAAAAACTGATTTTCGAAGACGGAATGAAATCTTATAGAAGGTCAGTAATTCTTTCTTTTTTTTAATGATACCCAATTTTAATCATTCATTCATACTGAAAAAGTCAATAATTTTAAAGATATGACACTATTCACTTTGAGAGCAAGTTAATAACTGATTTAAAGTAATGTTATGATGATAAAAAAAGATAAAATAAAAATAGTTATAATAAAATAGTTAATAAAAAATTTATGCATGTTTATTAATAAGTACTTCAAATGTCAAGTTTTAAAATTTTTATCTTCCTCTTTAAAACCACAGAAAATCAAAATTTCACCATGTAAAGATATGGCAAAAACAAAATAAGATTCAAAAAGGAAAATGTTATAATTCACTGAAGAAAATATAGGTATAAAAAATTAGAAAGCACTAATCTGAATGATAACTTTATCTATAAGGTTGCAGTAATCTACTTCATACACTTGAGGGAAAATATTTTTAGGGCTAAGCAATGCATAACACCAAGCAAAACCAAGATTTAATCGAAGCTAAATCATAAAAGCAAAAAATTTGATCGAATATTGTCATTACATTTTTTTTTATCTCTCTTGCAACATAAAACCTAGTAACTCTTCCAATGCTCCATTCTTCTACAAATAATTTATTTATTTTGCTGTTTTTAAGGTATCCGACTACGTTCGGAACCATAATTTTGAGAAAATGTATAAATGAAATTTTTTTTTATATTTAATGTCACCTGAATTACAATAAACATGTAAAATTATCTTAAGAATATTACTACTATAAATTTTTTAGCAAAAAATTAAGAAAGATATACATATTTTCAAAACATTCACCATTTATGAACAATGCTTCTATAATAGCTTTTGCTTATGTACAGATACAACTTTTCTACAGAGCTTGAACTAGGATTTTTGAAAAATTCACATTATTTTCAGAGTTGCAACCCATTAAAATAATAACCGATGTTTTGTTTGTTAAAATTTCTCTATTCTGTGTGATGCATTAAAATATTCATAAATCCACTTCTAAATAATATATCTCAAAAATCCCAGTTCAGGCTCTGTATGGAAGTTTAAGCTATATATAGGCAAAATATTATTATTATAGAAATTTTTCATAAAAGAAGAATGTTTTGAAAATCGGTCATTCTTTCTTCTTTTGCCAAA
This sequence comes from Trichonephila clavata, assembly GCA_019973975.1. Taxonomy (NCBI): domain Eukaryota; kingdom Metazoa; phylum Arthropoda; class Arachnida; order Araneae; family Nephilidae; genus Trichonephila; species Trichonephila clavata. The sequence continues at coordinate 53,628 of BMAO01000098.1, forward strand.
AAATTGTATTAAAGTAATTTTTTCTCGTAATACTATTCTTAGACCACCCAGTGCCGAGCAGTAGCATATTGCGCTTACACGCCACGATCCGGGGCTCAAACCTCGGTCTGGGCAAGGTCGACTCAGCCTTTTATCTCTTCAGTGGGTCGATAAATGAGTACCAAGCTTGCTTAGGAACTTAACATTGGGGGTTTTCACATCAAACTGACCACCTGACCGGAACAACTGCTCATACACCTCAGCGCCCAAGGTCACGAAAACTTAGACGGTCACAGCAGGCCTTGGCCCTCTATGGGCTGTTACGCCACTGAGCTCAATTTAATAATATCCTTAAAACAATTTTACATATAAATTCTAATTCAGGTAATACTAAATATCAAGAAAAAATATATTCATTTATACGCTTTTTCAAAGCCACGCTCTGAACGTACCTTAAGGAAATTAAAATTTTTTTTAAAACTTTTTGTATTCTTAAGAAACAGAACACATTTCTCTGATTTTTAACAAGAAACTTAAAAGAATTGTTCTTGTAAGAGAATTCAGTATAATTTCGCTTTCAAATTAGTCACTTAAAAAAACATACAACACAAAGAACTAGTTGAACTGCGAGAGCTATTTTTTAAGAAAGGTCCGCTTGTTTAAAAAAAAACATTTTGTTTCAAAAAACTTTTATTTTAGGATACTTTTGCCTATTTTTCTAAATAGTTTCCGAGTTTATTAATGCACATGTCATACCTTAGAACTAAGTTTTGAAAATCCTCTTCAAAGAAGTCTGCCGCCTGGTCGGGCAGCCAAGAGTTCACAGCCGCTTTCACTTCTTGGTTGTCACTGAATCGCTTTCCACCAAGACTGTGTTTGAGGTACCGGAAAAGGTGGAAATCGTTAGAGGAGCAGGGTCGGGGCTGTATGGTACATGGTCCTAAATCTCCCAGCCAAAAGATTCGAATACGTCCCGAGTCATTCGAGAAGCGTGAAGCCTTGCGTTATCGTGGAGGAGCAAAACACCTTTTGACAGCATGCCACGCCGTTAAGAAGTGAAAGCGGCCGTGAGCTCTTAGCTGTGTCCGACCAGGCGGTAGACTTCTTTGAAGAGGATTTTCAAAGTTTAATTCTAAGGTATGACAAGTGCATTAATAAACTCGGCACTATGTAGAAAAATAGGTAAAATTATGTACAATCCTAAAATGAAGATTTTTTAAAACAAAATATTGTTGTTATTTTTTAAAAAACAAACGGACCTTACTTAAAAAACAGCCCCCGTAGAATTACATTCTTAAAGCTGACATTTCTAAAAAAATTTAATACATTCTTTTACGTAATTGTCATATTTCATTAATGTAGAACCCATAATTAATTCGAAATAATATACAGAAATTAATCACACAAAAACAACGAAACATGGAGCCTTAAGAGTTTAATCTTGAAAAACAGTAATAGTTTTTATGCTCCTTCGAGTATAGATAATGTACGTGAAGTAAATGAATTTTATAATGCGTGTTAAAGAGCAAAGACGAATAGAAGGGAAAAAATTTATCTCTTGCTTAAAACAAGAATGGATTTTCTTCGAAGTATCCATCAGGTGCTTGTTAAGTAAGGCTAAGAAAATGATTAATAAAAAAAAAAGAATGGACGGATTCATTGTGATTATTTTTGCATCATTAGGGGTAATGAATATAAAAACAAAAAATGCATTAATTTAGCAGTAACTTTTAATTGGCTTTTTCGCAGAATATTGACGCACATCGGCTACTTTGAGTGGCTTCCAGGGGAAAAAAAGTTGAAACTCTTGATCGTAAATTTTATGCAACTATTTTGTAGCATACATACAAGATAAACAACGGGGAAAAGCTAAAAAATAAAGTTCTAAGTGCATTAAATTACTCTTTTTTTTAAAGTAGCGGCCTCTTAAATCACAGTGTTTGGTCTCTTTAAAACAAAGTAATTATTTACTCCTTTTCTTAAGGTGTTACAAACGACAGCTATTTTTCAGCAGCGGCGGTGTGAAATAAATTATTTATCTTTCTTTTTCATTGATATCTCTAGGGTAATATTAATGAATAGGAAATTAAATTTATGGTATGCATAGATTTTGTTTAAAATATCACTGTTCTTTTTTGCACAGCACCATGCCGTAAAGATTTCAAAGATATCTTATTTATTTAGACCAGTAGTGAACATTAAGTCGATCGCGGTTGACCGGTGGAACGCCAAGACATTTTGAGGTGACCACCTGAAGATTAGTAGTAGACCGAAATATTCAAGATTGTCAAGACAAGTCTTCTATTGATTATAAGTATAAGCCCTAACTTAAGATGAAAATGTTTTATTTTTGATATATTTTAAATTGTTTCGTAACAAATGCATCATTTGATATTATATTTGTGGTTATTTTTATTATGCTTGTATCTTACATTTTGCTTTAAACGTGGTCTTAAAAATGTAATTTTTTTTTATTGTTGCTTTTTCAATTCCTACCTATTAGTTCACTCTTTCCCTATATATATATATATATATATATATATATTGTTCAAATTTTCAATAGTTAATAAAATACTTTCTGTTCAGTCATTCAAGACCAAATACATTTTTTTAAACTTGTAGTGGATGACACTTGATGTTAATACAGTTTTTTCAAATATTAATCCATTAAATTAAAAAATGAATAAATAGTAACAAACAAAAATAATAGCCAACAGCACATATATAAAGGAAATTCGTTCGTTATGTTCCTGTAGTGCATTGGATAGCGCGTTGGACTTCTTATCCAAAGGGCTTGGGTTCGATTCCCACCTGGGATGGCTTACTTTTAACACTTTGAATTTTTTTTTACTATACTATATTATTAGAATAATTAAATTCAATCAATGAATAAATAGTAACAAAAAAAAATAGTACTACACCAAATATAGAAAGAAAAATGGAAAATTGCAAGGAAAATAGCTTTCCATTTTGTCACTTAATATTGTGATTCTGTCATATGTATATACATAATTATATTAATCGTAACTATTTACTAAAAAATAACTAAAATAAATTTTTCTTTGTTGACCTAAGTAGGAATTGACTTAATTTTTTTATTACATATTGCTTGCTTTTATGTAGGTAAGTACATATTCCGTATTTTTTTTATGTTATAATACATATTGTAGACCTTTTACTTTGCTCATAACACTTACGTCACCGGGTGGACCGAAAAAATCTAGAAGTAGCCCGTACCCTGGAAAAGTCTGTCCGCCCCTGATTTAGACACAGAAAACAATGAAATGTTTGACTGAATAATTAAGGTTCTGTTTGATTTTTGTCGTCTCGGTAACTTAGAGGTAGCTTGCCCGCTTCGTAAACCTAAGATTGCAGATTCGATCCCGTCTGGAGTTGATAGATTTCTGGATGCGAAAATAATAAGTAAACATGACATATGATTATATGGCATGTAAAAGATCTTTTTCGAGTATGATTTTGCCTTTGGTACTCTTAGCTGAATCAAATCACAGTAATATTTACCATCATCTGATGAGAACTTGAATAAAAAAATTCAAGTGTCAAAAATTTGGTTGAGACGGAGCCAATGAAATGTCTCTCACTCTTAAGGATTTGTCGTGCATGCAAAGACTTAGCAGCCAAAATGCAACCCATTTGAAAGAATGATTTAATTTTAGGAATTTTTGTTTATCAGCGTCGCATTTTTAAACTACACAAGGGCTACTGGAGATGGGTCTCGTAGTTTTAAATCCCAGTCAAATGACGAAGTCTACTCTTCAGCTGGCATTCCACTCACCAAAATTCTACACTACACCACAGTGATAAATAAATTCGGAGAGTGTTTCTCATTTATGTGAAAATCAAAATCCTAGATTGCAATCATAATAATCTGAAATAACTACATGAATACTTAAAAAGTGTTGATATACTAGCTTTAATTAATTTTCGTAAAAAAGCCAAGGATCTTTTTAACGTTTTTTAAAGTAAGGAGGTCGGGTTCTATACGGACCCGTGAATCTCGGAAAAAACGTAGTTCAGGAAAAGCGGAAATTTTTAAACGTTTTCCGTTAAACAGGCAAAAAAAAAAAAAAAAAAAAAATCTTAAATCTTTTAATTTTTTAGGTATTTTGAATGGAGTTTTATTCTAAAAGAAAAAAAAACGTTACACAAATCCTTCAGTTATTATCAGCAACAGTGTCCCGAATAGTTCATAATATTCGCATTCACTCTATGGAATGTCTGAATATATATGTTTATTACTCAGCGAGTTTTTTATTCAGGCCATGAAGCATAGGTCGACGATAACGTACCATATACGAATTTTTTCCTGCTCATTTTCCAAATGAAAGTAAATTGCACAGAAATTATGACAAGCAAAGATACTGTACAAGGGAGCAAATCAATAGAAAAAACTTCGCTGAGTAAATCTCAGAAAGCCTTCACACCTTCTACGGTGCTCAGACACAACTATCAGTATCTAAAATACAAGTATGTAAAAGATTATTCACAACACCCGCTCGTCCAATACAACACACCGTCAAATCAATACTACTCATTAATGGTCTAAACAAGACTAACTAAGTTTCGGCGAGCGACGCTTCAAGGATATTTCGAGAAAAATCTGCTCGCATCATAGATCGTAACATTAGTAGATTTCTCAACTAATTTTTCCGGAAGAATCCGTAGGGTCACAAACTCGCTAAGAATGGTTGCCAACATTGTCACCAAAAGTGATGCCAACTTGGTTCTATCGCCAAGATTCCGCCAAGTTTCCATTGAGAGAGAATCGCCACTATAAAGTAAGGAACGGCGTTGCTTGGGAATATTACAATTTTAACATAAAATAAATACAACATAGAGTAATATAACATATTACACATCCGGGTATCAATTATTTACACTATTTTAAAAATCCTTTACACAAAATTCGTAACAATATTTTTTATAAAAATTTATTTTAAAAGTAAGAGAGGGATGAAGAGTACTTAGACTGATTTATTATAAAATTAGAACGAGATACTAATTAAAATACACAGGAAATTTAATTCGATAAATTACGAATTCCAGGAACTTTCTGTTGTAGTTTATGAACAATCATAAATCTCTCATCTCTGTCTTTTAAGTAACTATTTTGCTTCTGTGAAACTGTAGTTTAATCTAATTAATGCTGAGGGACGTTTTGTGAATTATGTTTAATACATTCTTTAGCTAATGTTATACAAATTTAATTCGCTATTATTATTCTATTCAAAACTTCTGAATTCTATTAGAATTTCCCCATATATAAACCTTGATGAATAATTAAATTTTAAACGTTAAGAAGAAAGGTCAAGAAAGTTAACAAATTGTTGAATAAAACACGAGATACGGCACTCTAAAATTCTGCTCTTTTAGCCAAGTCAGTAATTAAATTCTAACTTTACTTATTATTAACCTAGACTCACGCACCACACAGATTAATCAACGCTGAGTGAGAATTTTGAGTAGAACACAAAGAACATTCATTAATTACTATGTCTACAACGAGAAAGAAAGGAGTCAGACCTGTAGCCACCTTGGTCGAGGCTAGTTTAGATCAGATTCCACCAAAAGCCCTCCGTGCAAAGGTCGCATGAAATTGAACTAACCTTTGCATTTATTGTGCGACATGATGTGTAAGTTCATGAAGTAAGAAACACGACCCAGGTGTCGTTTTTATCACTGGATTGTCATTCGAAATTGCATGGTCTATAGCCAACATGTTTGGTATTGTTACAGCAAACAAGATGGCTACTACGTGTTGAACAAACATTGAATAACTATATGAGCCATTTTATGCGACTATTTTTATAAAAATTAATGTACTTAAGCTCATACACAGAAAATATTATTATTAAAATTAACAACCTTACAGAGAAGGATTTGAAGGAGATTCGATCTCGATACCTTCCGTTCCGTAAGCACGTAACATACCGCTAGACCAAAATGATCACTTCAGTCAGGAGGCTATTACTGGCTTATATAGATACCACCGCTACACACTCCCCTACCAGTGAGTCGGTAGGCGAATGAACGATATCGCTATTATGGCGAGCGTGTAAGTTGTTGCTGTTACATCATTTGGTTTTTTAAGGCTTGTTGGTTGCGTCATTTTTGGGTTTGACGGATTTGTTGAATTTGCCGTGGAAGATGGCGGCACGACAGCTGCGTGAAGGTTGCAACTTTCTTCGTTCACCAAAATGGAAGGTCTCCAATGAAAGAGATTCGATCTCGGTACCTTCCGTTCCGTAAGCACGTAGCATACCGCTAGACCAAAATGATATCTTCAGTCCAAAGGCTTTTACTGGCTTATATAGATAACACCGCCACAGATGCAATCAAATAACACATAGATGATTAGATTTAGCAATCGTGTGTAATACATTCTGTCATACATCAACGTTATGGATCAAAAATAACATTTAACAAATGTGTGTGTGTTGTGATTATAACTTAACGAAAATTCTAATACCAGTGGCGCACATAAGGGTAGGGTTTGATGTTCATACCTCCCGAAAACTAAGAGATTTTTAATTTTTAGCAAAAGATTACGTCTTGGGGCTTTATTACCTCAACTAGTTCTTTAAAATGTAAGCCCCTCTCATAACCGTGGTTTATGTACGTCTTTGCGTCTACTTGCGTTTATGTTATTTAAAAAACATCCTTGGTGAATCATTTGTATTATATTTTCTTACTAATTTGTATTGTCGGAAATAAATAAGAGGACAAAAACACAAGCTTTCATGTATTTTTTCTAATAAAATTAAAAGACAAATTCTGCGAAGGAAAAGAATATGATGAGCGAGATACGAATGTTGTTTATTTCTCTCGGTACCTCCTCCTTGTGTTGGTTTAGGAGGAGATCTCGCTGATCGTTGAGGTTCCCGGGGATCCGAACGCAGTAGGGATTGAGAAACCATTAAACCAGGAGTGGCCAACCCGCGGCACGTGTGCCACAGTGTGGCACGGCGGAATTGTAATAGTAGCACGCGAAGACTTTTGGGAAAATTTGAAAATATATTTAAAAAATAACAATTATTTTTAAATCTTATGAAAATGACAACAAAAAAAACCTCGGAATTTATTTTAAATATAATTAATTGAATTACAATGAAAAATTTATTATGTAAAAAATACTCCTTAATTGTTGATTGCGCATGCTTCCAAAAGGAACTGCACTCGCGCGAGATTTTTGAATTTGAGGGAGTGCATTTTAAAAAATCTGGAGGAAATTAATGAACTGATCAGTGAGTGGTTGCTACTCAAGAATGAAGACTGGATATATGGAATTAAGATTTTCTTACCTATATTATAGAACATTTAAATAATTTCAATTTAAGAATACAGGGGAAAAGATGTATTCTTCCCACCTTAGTTGGTTAGATACCTTTTCGTAAACAAACTTTTGCATCTTTTGTCTCTATTTTGAAGAAAATAGATTAACACGATTCACAGTAATGCAGTAACTAGCTTCGAGCTATAATATATTTAAAAATTTAATATTCATTTTGAATGATTCTCTCAGTGCTAGGTTGGATGATTTTCAAGATGATAAAAAAATGCTGATCTTTTCATAAATCCTTTTTTAATTTCTCTATAAGATGTTAATTGTTACCCCCCTGAAATCCAAATCGGAATTATTAACCTACAGCACCATACTGCTTAGACAGACAGGGCCGTGTGAACAGGTACATTGTCCTGGTGCAATAGCCATTTATCACTCCCTAATTATATCCTTTTTCCCAAATTTTTCCACGAAATTTTTTTAGTATTTCAATGTCGTCATGTTGATTAACAGTCTGATGTAAATCAACATTTGTGATGTGTGTGGCAACATGCTCGTATCACGAATTTTGGCAATGCTTTGGTCTGTAATCGCCGACCTTGAGCGCACAGCAGGTTCATCGTCTTCTACTCTTTTCCTTCCCACTTATGCCATTCAAACACACGTGCTCGAGACAAAATTTCATCTCCATAAGCTTCGGTTAATATTTGAAATGATTTCGTGACTCATTTCTTAAGTTTCACAAGAAACTTGATGTTGATTCGACATTTTTGCGGCAGAATGCTGTTACACGTGTTCACTCAATCAAGCAGTATTCCCAACTGGCGTGATATGTTAAGGCGAAACTGGCTACATGGCTAAAAGAGATGCATGAGAGGACGTCACCAAAACAGATGTTGCCAACTCCACTCGTTTTTCAAGCTACAACACTTAGTCTCATTTTTTGTCTCTCACGTCGTTTTTACTATTCAGTAGTAACTTTCATTTGCGGAGTTGAGTTGTTCTAACTCAAAGGGCCAATTTGGCAGAATGAAAAAAACCGAGTTAAATAGACGTCGTGGATAGCCATTGTTACATAATCCGATTCATCAATCAAAACTAAGATTTTTAAATTAAATAAACAGTATTTTATATTTTAATTCTGACATGAAATATACCAACTGGGTCAGAGATATTTTGAAAAAACGAAGCTCATTTTTAACAAAAAATATTTAATCCCCCCCTCTCTCAATATTTCAAAAGTATGAGAACTTAACCATAAATATTTGGATTGACCGCTATGCTACTACTCTAATACCATTTCTAAATCGTGGGTGCCTCGAAACTACTATATCGAACTTATTTTTCCGAGTAGAAAAGGGTTCATGCGTATAGATATATACGCACCCAATTTCGATTTAAGCCGGAACTCAAAATACCGATCTTGTGAAGTGCGAAATAATAACTCCAGGCGAAATTTTCCCACCTCATTCTATTTAATATATTTCATTTCCCCAGAACCCTTTTTTCCAACCGTGATTTTCCCTACCACATGCTGGAATAGCGGTACAACCAATGATATGCGCGTGATTAGTTTTTTTCCCCCCAAGAAAAATTGTCATTTCCATCTTGGATTCTGATATGAGGGATGTTCGAATGACATTTTCTCTTCACTAATTTTCCACTAACACCCCCCCCCCCTTCATAAGGGAGTGGTGTGTGAAGGGAAAAAAATTCGACTAATAAGAAAGAAGCTTTTTCTGAAAAGAAAGGGGGCGGTGAAGAAGAGGAAGAAAAAGAATTTTCACTTATTTTTTATATATATATTCCTTCCTATACTCCCTTTCCTTCATTACTTCCGAGAGCGAAGTCCCTTGTTACTAAGCATTTGAACCCCGTAGCAAAAAAAAAAAAGGAGAAGGGAACGGAATAGCTCCTCTTCTGGAAATAGCTTTCATCAGGAGCCAAGTATGTTCCTCGAATAAGTTCCTCTAAAAGGGGAGGGGACCGAAGAAAAGTTGCTGTAGGGGGGTTGAGTAAGTAAATAAATAAAAGTGGGGTCGGAGATTGTGCGGAACCGTTGGGGGGGGGAGAAGTGTCGGAAGAGGAAGTGATGGGGGTTGTATATATTGGGAACGGATGTATCCGAGCAAAAACGGTGATAAGTAGTTCTAATGAGAGACTAATTGCTAATATGACTGATGTGTGCCGTTGGTGAAGGATTAAAAACCACTCTCCGCCCCCTTAAAACAAGGCTTTTACGCTTGGAATGTTCCATTTTTTTTAGAATACCGTTCTTTAAGATAGAAGGAGGGAAAAAATAAGAGAAATCTCTTTCTAATTTTCTTCATGTTCATGCGTTGTTATGTAGCTTTGCTCATTTGTCGAACGAAAAAAAGGGGAGTGAAAAAGTTAATGAATATTATGATTATTACACCATGTTATATATAAGATGGGGTTTTTAAGTAAGTACGGTTAGGGATGTTTTGGGGATGTGAGAAATAAGTGGCTAAAAATGAGTTGAAAATGATGCTCATATTTCAAATAATCATTTTTGAAAAAAGTTAATTGATGTAAGGAAGTATGCAGTATTTAGCCATTATTTATATGCTATCAGTTTTTTTTTAAATTGTTATATTTTAAGTAATCAAGCTCTTCGTGATTAAGAAACGAAAATTTAAAATGTTAGAATTATGCGTATGGAAAGAGCATTTAAATATTTAGAAAGACTATCAAATGTGAAATCATAAAATGAAAGCACGAATGTTGTTGATAAAAATCATTTTAATAAGTTGCACATAAAAGCTTTCCTTTCTTTGTTAAAACAAAATATGCGATATTGTTAAGTAGGGAATATCATTCTGTATGTGATGATACCGTGATCATATATTTCTGACCAAAACACTTCGATTTGGTATGCTCTTCTGATCTTCAGAAGGTATAATTGGGTTGTTAGGCAATAAACATCGAGAGAGAGAGTATAGAGTTTCTTGAAGTCATAATGAAAAAAGACACAGATTGATCGAAAATTAAATAGCGATTCATACTTGATTATTAATAAGGGTACTTCATAGCATTATTAAAATTAACATGAAGAAAAATTGTATACATTTATTAAAAAGTCTCTTAGTCATTTTGTTTATCGTAAAAATCTTGATCATATATATATATACGCTATCTACCAATAAGTATCTGTACACCCATGCAAATAAGAATACCTCTGGTCCTGATCTACGTCACGCCTCCTGTACTTAAATATCGTGCATGAAACAGCACTGGTATTAGTCACATGCAAGATGCCACGAAATTCAGACCCGTCTGGCTTTGAGAAGGGCGTCATTGTCGGATATCATAGAAATTGTTGATTCTCTTAAGACATATATCTAGTAAGTTAAACATTGCAAAACCGACATTGGCTTCTGTGGTTAAAAATGAAAAGGTGAGTGGGGATTGTCGGAATGTGTTTCGACCCGGAACACCCACGAAACAGAGAGATAGAGACCGACAAGTGCTGTCCAAAGAAATTCGGGGCTTGGAGGGGGGACCCAAATCAATGGTCCACATACTCCAGGAGTTCCCGCAAGAACCCAGGGCTGTTTTTTCAATAAATGGCATCTTCAAGGTAGCCCATTTGCTTAGTATCCATGTCGTGCTGCCGCCTATAAACTGATTGAAAAATCCAACAACGCTGCTCGGTTTAGATGGTGCAAGACACTTCAAAATTATACCTTAGATGAGTGGAAACAGGTTCTCTGAAATGATGAATCAAGGTTTAATCTCTACCAGTTGGATTCCAGAATTTGGATTTGGCGTGCGCCAGGAGAAAGATATTTGTCAGAATGCATTGTGCCTACAGTAAATTTTGGTGAAGTTGCAATTATGGTCGGGGATGTTTCGCGTGGTATGGACGGGGACCTTCAATCCCAATTCATGGTAAGCTCAATGGCGACTCCAACTGCATTTTTCTAGATAATAACTGGCTTCTTACGCTGAGGCAATTTTACGGGTTGGATCATTGTTACTTAAATGATGGCAAGCCACTTTTTATGCTATGAGGTCCACCAGGGACTCTGATATGGTGACAATAGGATGAACCGACTAGACTGGCCTTCAAAGAATCCAGAATTGAATCATATAAGAAAACCTCTGGGACGAGTTGGATCACTGAATTAAAGGGTGCAGCAACGGTCCAAAATCGGTAAAAGAACTTACATGCTTCTTCCAAGCCCCCAAGTGGAAGAAAATACCACTGTCTATCATCCAAAAACTTGTAGAAAGCATGCTCCAAAGTGTTTAGGCTGTAATTGCCTTAGGTGGAAGCTCTGTCATTTATTGAGTATGAATAAATTTTGTTCATCTCTTTTATCTCACGTTTCCAATTACTTATTGGTAGATACAAGGGGTTATCAAATGAAAAGGTACGAAACGACATAAAAATGAAACAGTTAAATATTTGCATATTCCGCCAAGGGAGAATGTAGCGAGACATCTCGGGATGCCATTGGAGACTCTGACTGGGATCGGATCATGCGCGGGTGCCCGCATGCGCAGGAGAGAGCAAAGGCTCTTATAAAAAGCGGCGTCCAAATGATGCGAGCACAGAATTACTCGAGCACAGAAAAAGCACTAACTCCGATGTGTACTGTGAGACACTCCGACGCCTACGCAGGTCCATCAAGAACAAAAGACCGGGGCTGCTCACGGAGGGTGTGGTTCTGCTCCATGATAACGCGCGCCCACACGTCTCCAGAGTCACACAAATGGAACTGGACAAGTTCCAATGGGAGACGTTGGACCATCCGTCCTACAGTCCGGACATGTCACCCTGCGATTTCCATGTGTTTGGTCCACTGAAGAAACACCTGAAAGGAAAGCGCTTCCACTCGGACGACGTACTCAAGGACACTGTGAAGGACTGGGTCTCGTCACAGCCACAGGAATTCTAGGAACAAGGAATCCTGCGGCTTGTTCATCAGTGGGATCGTTGTGCTCAGGCCTATGGTGTATATTTTGAATAAAGTCTATATTTGTACCTACCGTGTCGTTTCGTACCTTTTCATTTGATCACCCCTTGTAGTTTATATATAAAAACACGAGGGATATAGTCATAAAGTAAAGGAACTTTTGTAATTTCTCTTTACATGGTTTGGCAACAGCATATGTATCCAGCGCTGAATGAGGGTAATCGGCAACACTTCTGCACAACGTGTCATTCGTCTTTCTCCTGGTCATTGGATTGTAGGAGACACCATTCAACATGGCAGTTCCAATGTCAATCTGCACCAAGGAGGGCAATGATTCGCTTTTTGTTTGAGGAAGATGTGATATCTGCACTGGATACTAGCCATCCTTTGCATCACTATACCCTCAAAAACGACAACCCTTAGTAGTTGACGTTGATGGACTGCTCGATCATTCTCCGTCACATAAAGTTCTTTGCTGTTTGAAGTGCTCTATCCATTCGCAGATATTGCTTCGTGATAAACAGCTGTCACCATACTGCACTTGCATGAGACGAATAATTTCCGCAGGTTTCTCATCTTCAGCAAACATAAAGTGAATCACTGACCTCATTTCCTCCTTGGAAGATTGACTATGGAGCAGATTGACTATGGAGCTGCCATGTTGAACGGTCTGCCACACCCTAATGACTGCGACTGAAGACGAGTGCCCCTTTGTATAGAAGTATTGCCAACTTTTCCTCATTCAGCACTGGATACTGTTGCCAAACCTAGGAAAGAGAAATTGCAAATGTGTCTCTACTTTTTGACCTACCTCATATATGAAGATTTGAGTTCCATATACAACCCTATTGCATGAAAGTACATCCCTTTTAATAGAGCATGAATAAAAAAAGTACAACTATAGAAGGATTACTTGAAAATTTTGTTTGATATAAATCATTAAAAATATTTAAAAAATGATGGAAGATAACAATATAGGAAACAGAATTCATTAATGCTTAAATAATATAATATCTTACAAAGAACCGCATTACAACAGGAAACAAACAAAGGACTGAACTCTAAAAAGAGGTGAAACTCATTCTGTTTTAGTTTTAACACTTTATTATACCATTTTCTAACCTCCCTTTCTTTATGCAGCACATTTTCAAATGCTCATTATCCAGCATTCACATGAAAACTAATATCAAGCATTCATTTCCATAATATTAAAACTCATAATCCAGGCATGCTAGTAACAAAGCGTGCTTTTCTATAATCCTACTTATACAATAAGTAAAATAACTATATTCAGTATTTTTGATGCAAATCAAGGGCTGCGAAATGAAAAGAAGTATTAGGAGCAATCTTTTTCTGAAGTAAATATTCCAGTACAGATTCCGAAAATCTTTTTTAGTTTCGAAGATTCACAATCAGAATTTTAATTTTAAATTTTTAAAAAAAGTAAACTGGTAATTTTCTCTTTCTATTAAATCATATAATATACTCTATAAATTATTATTTTTAATATTATATTTATTTAAAATAAATATATAGATTGAATAATTAAAAGATTTTAAAAATATTAAAATACACACATAAAATAGCAGCTAGTGTTAATTACACCGTATTTATTGCGGTGTTATCATCTTGGTACAAAATTTTGAAATAAGTTGAAGTAACGAGGCCCTATGCTCATCAAGCTTCTTCACCACTCCAAAACATAAGATCAATAAGGGTTATAAGAAAGTATTCTAGAACCACTTATAATTCCATAATTTTTTACATAATAAGTTTTCTGAAGAATAAAATTTTATATGCATTGAATTACTTTTAACACCCTTTTATAAGCTTCATTTGTATGTAACGGAATCTTTGAACTCAATTTTTACCCACTTTAAAAGGTCAGATTAATTCGAAATTTTGCTCACTTGTCCAGGACTGATAACAATACAATAATTTAATAATTTTATTCTATTATCGTAATCAGGATCTTCAGGATTAACGATTTCCCATTTTCAGATCACATCCCGCATCTGGCGACTCATTTCAGATCCCATTTCCAGATTTGGCGATAAAAATATTAAGTTACAACTTAGTTCGATTAACTATAAAACGGTGTTTTTTAGTTTTTTTAAACTATAATTTATATTATATTTTTTTTTAAAAAAAGGAAATAAAAATAAATCAGGGGGTAAAATAAAAGTTGCCTTGAATTTTTGTGCTCTTCCTTTTTTCTGTACTCAAGACATGTGATTGCATCTTTCATAAGCTGGGAACAAATGGTCTTGAATTATGCGTTAGTTTTTCGCAGTGCTTGATGAGTATAGAACTTAATTCAAAATTACTGAATATGTTATGAGTTTTGGAGAAAAACATGTCAGAAGAATGACATGTTTTCGACTATAACTTGTACGGAAATGAGAAATGTAGACGAAATTTCTTTTTCAAAGGATTATTTTTATTTTACAAGATATAATACTGCCAGACACAAGTTTTATATAAATTTGGAAAAAAAAGCTTGAAAAGATGAGGTTATATTACATATGAGATCAGCAACGGGCATTATTCCGTTAGGTGCACCGTTGTTAGAACGCATGTCAGTCATTAATATGCACCTATACCGTATTATCCCACCCAATATTTAATTAGTTGCAAACGCTGGAGATATACCCTTTTCTATACGGTTCTACCTGAACTCCTTCTATAATATTCTTTTGGGGGAATTTCTGGGCTTTAAAAATTATTTTATTTTAAAACTCCTCTTCGAAGAAGAAAACGTGATTATGTTAATTAAGACTACTATATATAGTCTAGGTTTTCAAGTTAGGGGGGAGAGATAGGATAGACTGCTATCGGAGCAGAGATTAATCAAATTGAATATTAACATATTTAATATTTGATAATTGATTTACCTAAGGTGACGAATTGTCACTGAGATTAAATCTAGATTAAATAGCTAAGAAGTCAAAGTTATCGCCTTGAGTAAGTGTGGTTAGTATTAAAGTTTTCTCATACCTCCCTTAACTCGTTTATTGTCTGCTTAGTGATTAATTGGGAGCTTCTCTTAGATTGAATTTGTGTGGTTATTAATATTGTGAATAAATTAGATTATTTTGTTGAACTATGGCTAGTGTTCCTTCCAATCCTCCTACACCTTTAGGTACGCAGGAAAGACCATTACAAAAGGCATAAGCAAATAAAAATCGCATTAAGTAAGCTACTAACTTTGTACAGAAAATGAATTTACAGTCGAACCTCTAAATTGCTTAACTTGCCGAGAGCAATAAAATTCTGGGAATTTCATCCAAGAAGTGCAACCTTCAACCCCCATTGTTCAGTTCACAAGAAACAACTTCGATATCCTTTTTCTCACTTAGCGGAGTAGTCTCGTGTCCCTATGTCCTTGAATTATCTCCTTTCATTTGTAGTGTTGATCAGTCGTACTGGTAACTTCATTTCTTGTAGCTCGAAAATGTTAAAACGTAAGTGCTTGAGCATTAAACAGAAAAATTTAATTAGTCAGGAAGTGGATAAAGGCTTCAAGAAAATGGATATTGCTTTAAAATTTGGTATTCCTCCAAACAGCTTATCAATTATTAAAAATAGAGATAAGTTACAAAATTATGATTCCTCGAACTCTTGTTCAAATCGTTTGAGACCATGTGTCTATGAAGATATCGACGAGGCAGTTTTGATGTCGATACACAAAATACAAGATAACGATGTTCCCCTCCAATCTCTGGACCTATCGTAATAGAGAGAGCTCTTCAATATGTGAAGGCATTGGGATACGACCAATTTCTAGGCAACAATGGATGGCTAGAAAAATTTAAGAAAAGACACGGGAAAATACACCCGAAGGGATTTTCGGTGCATTGCAAAGATGTGAGGCGTATTAAGAAATAAAGCATTTTTTCAAAAAAAATTAACAGATTTTATGAATAATTAAATTTAAGGACCCATGAGGTAATGTATGTTTAGAACTTCTTGTTATATATAAAATAATGTATGTTTAACATTACTTGTTTGCTTTGAATCAAAAAATGTTTAAAATTCATTAATTTTAATACAAAATTAGTTTGTGTTAATGTTGATTATATGCTGACATTCTTTTCCTTGATTTTTTTTTAATGGGTAAAATATATAAAATAAATGGATATTAATTTACTAATAGGTGTGAATAATCACTTTGTTTAATATATAGTGTTTATGAATTTGAAATTTGTTTTACGTGGTTTATAAAGTACATTGAAAGATGAACCTCTATATGACGAATTTTCCATATAAGGAACTTTTTTTCGGGATTTAGCAACTTCGTTAAATAGAGTTCCATACGAAATATAATTTAAAAGATAATAAAACACATATATATTAGTTAGGATCATATTATTTTTATGTGAAGTATGTGTGTGTGTGAAAGTGAGTAAGTATCGAGAATTCAGTTAATTCCCAGTGAAGGAAATTGAGAAGAATTTCTTAAGTTGATATGGGAATTGAATAATTTTTTTTACTAAGGAGCAATAAGCTATATTTTCTTTAATATAAATTTTCATTACCTTCATTAGTCTGTCATTTGTCGGGGGGTCGGTTCCCCCCCCCGTCAACACTAGTGTAGCTTCAAAGTGCTACGTTAACAAAAAATTAGGATAAAAAATTAGGAAAAAATAGTTTTTCTTCGTGTTTTATGACTATATACAGATTTTGAGTTACTTTCTATATATATCTGTTCTAGCATTAAGCATTCGATTGTATTAAAACATTTTCTGATAGGCCTTGCCTCTTGATTTAAAAAGAGCAGGATTTAAATTTATAAAAAAGAGAAGTATTTATATCTTTTAGGCTCTCGTAACCCATCCCCCTTGGGAGTCAATTTCCGCAAAACCTGTTTCTAACAGATCTGCTTAATAAAAGAAACATGATTGCCAAATTTCAAGTTTGAAAGTTAGCTCAAAAATAGAATTTCCCCCCAAAAAACACCTTTGTAACTTTCTTCTAGAGGTTCTCCGCAAAATCCGCTCTTAGTGGATTTCTCCTAAAAATAAATAAATAAACATACTTAGCAAATTTCAAGCATGTAGGTCTAATAGTTTTGGATATGTCACGATGAGTGAGTGAGTAACTATTCTCCCAGATAGATATGTACATAGATTAATATATTTTTTTCACATTTTAACTGTTTGTAATAGCAACTATAAACACAAGGTGTCCCCGAATGCCGTGTACAAACTTGGAGGGAGAGGTAGACAACATTGTGAGGAGCCACAATTACATAGGAAAACATGGGTGGAAAGCGATAGATGGCGCTGTACGTGAGCTCGCAAGGTCGGCACACGTGGTTTCCTCATTTCAGACATGGACAGTGCGTGATGAACATGAATCGTTAACGAATGCCGAGTGGGCGGATATACACTTCAACTACCGCCTTGTCAACGGAAATGAACGTGTTGCTGTTCGATCGCATGGGGAAAGATATCCACCGAAGCGGCAACCGAATCATCAAACGTTCACTTGGGTACATCAGAGCCTGGCGGAACATAGATCTTTCAGAGCCACGATTGACGACACACCTGTCAAATCTGAAATGGATCTAGTGGCATGAATATCCATCGCTACTGCTACTATCCGTGAAACACCCGATATTTTCGAACATGTCCGCCAATCCATGTCACTTCGATGTCGTGCGTGCATACATGCCAATGGCGGCAATTTCAGTCCCCTCCTGTGATGCTTTAATGTCATATTTTAATTTATTATTGTTTCTTGTTTTTGTAATAAGCCGGGTGGGTGGCTTTCTGCACTGAAGGTTGCGGGTTCGACCCCGGTCCAAATCAGTGGATTTTCATGTGCAGAAAATTGACATTGGGTCATTTCGTATGATTATACGGCATGTAAAAGATCCTAGAGTGTCTGTTTGGCTTGGGTACTCTCGATAAAATTAAATCCTAGTACAGATTTGCATCGTCAGAGCTCAGGTGCCTCCCTCTGGGGAGGAAACTGGGCGTCAAAATTACTTGCGGCGATTGGTATCCGCCTATATGGTACCGCACTAAAAATAGATACCAGCTTCCGGGGAATGTACTAGGTCTGCAATGGTAAAACATCACTCCTCAGACCATTAGAAATAAAAAAGTGTTTTTGTAAAAAAGCGTTTTACACTACATTCTGTATTGTGGCCTTACTGTCTTTGTGTCTCTTTATGCTGTTAGGGTTACATTTCCGCCTATGCTTTCTTATGTAATTATAACTTCTCAAAATGTTCTCTACCACCCCTCCAAGTTTGTACATGGCATTCGGGGACACCCTGTACATATTACATGACAATTAATCCCTTTAATAAAATTATGGCTAAAATAATTTAATCAATTTTGCTTTTTTAAGTAATTAATGATTTTGTACGAGCAACGGTGATGTATAGAAAAGACACCGACACAATAGACAGGAAATTCCAGTTCCTTAAAGTATCTTCCAAAAAATTCACAATGTGCCTTCAGCACGAGATAATTTTAAAGATGTTTAATTCAATCTAATAATCGCTTGCAGAGTTATCTTAACAAGTATTTTAAAATTTTTGCCATGCCTGGCTAATTAATTTTATGAGAAAATTACATGCAACTATAACTAATATAACTATTATAAAAGCAAAAATATTGAACTTGGTTAAATACATTTCCTTGCTAACGTATTAATCTGACTACTTTATTGAAAATTTCTTGAAAGCAACAGTAAGCATGTTTCTTTTACAGAGTCAATGTCCGCTAAGAGTGGAGTTTTTTTTTTTCGCGGAAATTTACTTCCAAAGGGGGTTGCAGGGGTGTTTCAATCATAAGACCTACAGATTTGAAATTTAGCAAGAATTTTAAATTGATACGTCAACAATGTGTTTTGCCAAAATCGACTCTAGAGATGGGGTTATGGGTGCTTGAACATCAGTCCTACTTCCGTTTTAGAAATCCAAGTCCCGTCCAATTTAAATTAAAAAGCGTGGGGTAAAAGTATGTTCCCCCCCCCCAATACAACTGAAAGCTTAAGAATAGAACAATATTATAGCTTAAAAAAAACATACTCATACGAATTCATGAAACACCCTGCAAAGAGAGCAGTTAACTGCTAGTTTATTTATGTTTTATGGATTTTGATTAGATGAAATAAATATATCCTGCTGAAGATTAAAAAAACAACCAATATGCTTAAATCATGAGGGCAAAAACTAGACAGATTTGAAACTGAAGAAAATATATTACAATTTTAATCTCGTCGCATTCCAAATCAATAAGATAATGAGCTGTATATTTCATTTGAACTCTTACAAAGAGTGATTGATTCGTATAAACATCCGGCTAACCTTACACGAACATAACTATTCCCTTCGCCATTGAATCAATAGTTTTATAGGTCAGGATTTCATTTCTTTCTGGAAAATTGGCTTATGCTAAAGGTGCCCTTTCTATTTGAAATGAAGTGGTATTGCAAAATGATTATAAATACACACACACAAACAATCTTCTATTTTTTTAATTCAAAAACAATAACGAATAAATGTTTATGTGAATAACATTTAATGTTTTGAATCTGCTGAAATATCTAATAAAGCTCCACTTCCCCAAATTGAGTTATTATCATGGTTTTAGTGTATACAAACACATACAGCAGCATTATATTTAATTACAGAATAATTTAACACATAAAATGTGTGATCATTGGTTTAATGTCAGTAAATATTTTATTCAATCTACTTTATCCCTAAAGAATAGAGAATAAAAATCATTTAATTGTGTATTATTATTTTTGTGTGTTCTTATAAAACAAATTTTGATACTGACATTGATTGTCTCATAAAGCTTTAAATCTTATCATTTTCCATAATTTGAATTTTTTCTTCAAAATTGGAAGACTTTTCTAGGTAGTATCTTTTTTATAGTTATTGGAATAAAATATAGTTTATAAATGAACATTTAATAGCCTTAAATTGTGGATTTTTATTTTTAAATATACGAATAGATTAATTTGCACATCATGCAATTAATTATGGAATTAAAAACCATTTCTGTTTTAAAAAATATTTACTTGTATATTCAGTTGTTATAGTGAGTTAAAAAATTTTTAAACTCTCTCTCTGTCTCTGTGTGTGTGTGTGCATCTATTGCTCTGAAATATAAACAAAAGAAATTTACTATTTATAAAAATATAGGAAACGTTTTGCCTGTTTGTATAAATTATTGTAAAAAACATCACATAAAGACACTCATTGTTAAGACTTAAAACTAAATAGAAAATTCAAAGTGTTTTATATTTTTATAACATCACAAAATATAATTGTGCTCTGTTATCAATATCAATGTAAATATTTTATATAAAACAGTAGTAATAGTGATTAATTTCAATATATATTAGGAAAAACTCTCTTACAAACGTATTTACCTATCCTTTTGCAATTGAATGCATTTTTGACTACATCTCATTAGTTTAATATTATAATAAGACTACTTATTAAAACTCTTGAAGGTATAACTTTTACCTTAAGGTGTGTTTCTTTCTATTCAACCAATATCAAATAAATGGCAATTATAACATTACATGGAAATTATAACATTACATTGCAAAGAGTAACAAGAACACAAATTAAATATATCTGATTTCCATAAAAGTAATAACAAATCAAGTTTGGGAATTTGCTTTTTTTTTAAATAATAGAATAAATAAATATTTGTAACAAAATTATGAAACTGTTATGTGTATTTTCGAAGCTGTACAAATATTTACATGACTGATAATTTCGAAGTATTCCTAACGACTGGAAACTACAGTATAAATGAAAATTAAACATCAATTAATAAATATTCATTATCTAAAACATTTTATTAATGAATGAGCCTTTTTACATTATAATGAAATGCCTCTTGAGATTTGTTTGAAATAAAACTCTATATTTTCTACGATAAAAATACTTTGCTTATAAGATGACGAAAATTGAATAGTATGAATATCAACAAACAATATTTTCGAAATAAAGAATAAAAGAACAATATTTCGAATTATTTGGATTACAAGAAACGTCACACGTTTAGATTAGCTTAGAAGTTATTATAAAATACCATAGACACACATCTAAAAATAAACATTCATACAAATCTGTTATTCTCTTACAGAACTCAATCACACAGACAATACAACTGATTTTAAGATTTTATTGTTGAAGGTTCCAAAAATTTAAGATAATATAGGCATTTATTCTTACTGACACTTTTATTTTGAAACAAATCTATAAGTAGATTATTTATTTTAAAAAAAA
>BMAO01000099.1:0-24021 GCA_019973975.1 Trichonephila clavata
AAATATGAACAAGATAAATATTAAGAAACTCGCAAATATTTATTTATTGCATTTATTAATAGTTATTACATTATTTTATTGGTATGTATTATAAGAAGAGTCACTGTGGTTTAGTAATATTTATTTCATTTCATTTAACTCTAGTAAGCAAAATATAGTGCAGTCAAAAATTTGAACTCCATTAATAAATTTTGCAATTACTATCCAGTTGGCTAGACTAATTATTAGTGTTTTATTCTGTAAACGATGGTTATTTACAAAATGTAAAGTAAACACAATTATAATTACTTAGATGTTATTTCGCGTGAATAAATACTCCAGATATATATTATTACAATAGCATATTTACAAAGATAAATTACTTCTAAGAAAACACAGATATATATATATATATATACATTGTAATCTTCAGTATATTTATTTTGGACATAGTTTAAATTTAAAATTTAAAACCAAGCGTGAATATTTACTCTTATATTTCTGAGAAAAATATAAAGCTTAGTTTAAATAATTGAGATGAATTGAGCAAAGCTATGCATTTTCCCTGTCATTTGCCTTCTTAATTTAAGTTTGTCGAAGTTCTCATTATTGTTTTTTCATAATTTTATTTTTTCTTTAAAAAAATAATAATGTTTAATCAAATTCTAAATGTTTTTTATCGGATGATCAATTTCATATAGTTTTGCATATATAAATACATTGCATTTATTTTATTTCATATTTTATTCCGTTTGACAAATCTGTTTTCTTGAATTTCAAAAATAAAAAAATGCCATTGTTTGTTACCGTTGTACACAATAATCAGCACAAGAACAAAATGCAAAACTTTAAATCCTAAATTTCAAGTAAAGGAAAAAGAAATGATTTACACTCTCATCAGAATTCCATAAATTATAATTTATGAATTCATTTATCCTGCCAGTATATTTTCATTGTTCAATGCGTGAACATAAATTATTTTCTACGGTAACCATGACAACCCCAGATTTAATTCGAAACGATAACCATTGTAATCATCATTTCCATTTCGTTGCATTCTTCATGTTAAAAAAAATTATGTTAATGATTTTCATAAATTTGGCATTACACTGCAAGAGTAGTTTCTGTTTTATGAATAACTAAATAACATGTACAACATCAAATAAAAAACGACATTAGTTCTACACTTAGATTCTGTTTTTATTTCAAAACAATGCGTTTTAGAATGTGTAAATAGTTACTAAAGTTAGTTATATATTGTCACAGAATTCCTACATAAGTTAACTATTAATAACAGCACTGGTTTCCACATTTCTCTCATTTGCGCTAATAAATCCTGTTATCTGTAAAATAATATTAACAAACTAAAATTGTGTGCAAATTAACAATTGTAATTAGTGTCATAAGAAAAGTCCCTTCATCTTTACAAATATTGACCTTAAATGTTCAATAAACAATCATAAATATAGTAAAAGTTTCACCTAAAAAAAAAAGAAAATGTTATTTGGAATTACTCTATAAGTTAATATTAAATTCCGTTCAGATGACTGAAAAATTTCAATTATTAATGTTCAGTTTCTACTTTTTAATAAAAAATAATTTATTTAGTCAACAGTTATTTGGTAAATAAATAATTTAATTACGGTTCGATTTTAACTTTAATTAAAAATTTGTTAAAAAAATCAGAAGTGAACTCGAGAGTTTTTAGTAAAGTACAGAACTCCTGTATAAAACAGTCAGAGCTGTTGTAAATTTGTCATTACTCAGTCGTATAGAATTAAATGGATTATTCAGATAACATGAGTGTGGTTCCATGTAATAGACCGTCCCAATGAACTAGATAATTCCATCAAAAAAGACCTTTCAGGAGTAATTAGATCATGCTAAATGGTTGTCGCAACATTCAATTAAAAATAGAATATTCGATTTAGTTGACTCCTTCCCATATAAAAAGCCCATGACTTGCGATCTTCACGTATACTTATATATCCTGTTCTAAAATACGACAGCATATATAAGTGACAAGTCTTTTTATTTTATATTTTGTTTTTCGCAAGTTAAATTTTGAGCATTTTTTAATATTTTTAACGGTGATTTTTATGGGGATTCATTATTATTATTGTTTTACACTTTTAACATTCAAGTCTTTTTAAATTTTGAGCATAATAAAATATTCAATAAAATATTGAGTTTAAATTCTAAGTATTAGTTAAAACATAAATAATTTTCAGAGGATCAATTTACTTGAATTTTCCACTATCCTAAAAATAGGATAAGAGTGTAGTCCACTTATGTCCATCAGTTGATAATTTCAGTTTTTTATATTTCGAACATAGCTACTCTCAATTAATTCAGACACCTAACAGTCTAATTCAGTGCTTCTCAAACTTTCAATATTTGCGACCCAGTATTCAATCATAAGTTTCCCCACGTGCCCCCCCCCTCCCTTCTTTAGCAAAAAAACACACAATATATTGAATTCAATAACGCTATACTTTGACGCTACAATACGACTTTAACCTCTCACTCACCCAAAGCGTTAAGTGACCCGGGCATATAAATACGTCTTTCCGAAGCAAGATCTTTTCTGTGCACTGCTATCCATAAAATATTCCGAAGGTTTTGAAGTGCAATTAAATGACCTTGACAAAGAGAGAGAGTGTGTGTTTATGAAGGATTTACTTATTTCAGAGAACAAGATAATTTATTTATTTTCTCCCCCTCCCCGTAGGGGAACCTTGGGGGGGGGGCGAATGCGTAACTATTTATCGGCAGTTAACATATTAATTATAAACCATACAAATTATCAAGGTAAGTGAAATTTTTTGTGTATAATTTTACATATGGACAAGAGCCCAGAGGGTCAAGGGTCATTATTAAACTTGTTCTTAACTTAGTGTTGTTAAATAAATTATGAAACATATTGTGTAGAACTGATACATTTATAAGTTTATTATACCAGTGTAAATGTGTATTATATTTTTATTATGTCAGAATGTATTTTGTTTGTTTACTTTTAGTAAGTGAATAATTTTCAAATAATATTTTGTTAACCACTTTTTAATATGCTCGCGCTCCATAGGAGCGTACCCCACAGTTTGAGAAACGCTGGTCTAATTATATAAACAGTCTAACAGTCATACTGCGTACCAGACATGAGTGAGAACTTCCACTATATGGCATTGGCTTATCACCAATGATTCGCCCTATTGTGTGTCATACAACAATCACAACAATATAATTTACCATGGGGATCTTAGCAAACCCAGATAGAAAGAATTAAATTTATTCTCCTCTTTTCCAAAAACATCAGAGTTTAGTTCTTTCAACTAACTCGAAAAACTATAATTTAATTTTTCTGATAGGGTAAGTTCAAAATATTAACATGCCATTAATTTAGCTACGCGTAATGTCCTTGTAAAAAATTCTGTCTGGAAGTAACATACCAATTTCACTATTCGCACAGAGGAGAAAATAACTCAACGCTATAAATTTAAAACTACTAATTTTAGATAGTTATCTACGTCTTTGAAACCTTCCAGGTAATCTTTTGAGCGCTTTTAATGCATTCCATTCAATGGAATCTGAAATGAAACATTCCTATGAAAGTATTTTTGTTTTTCACAAGTGATTGATAAATAGTATCATTAAATAGAGAGCACGTACACTTATTCACAATTCTACATCTCGTAAAAAGAGCTTAGAAAAAATAAATAAAGTATTCGAAACCAAATAAAATATTCTTGTTTGCCATTTATAAAAATGAGAAATAAAAAAGTGCATTGGGATTCATCTTTAATAAATATCGTCTGCATCATACAGATATAATTGTAAAAATGAAATTAGAAATATATATTGATCATATAAAATAAGTGTAAAATAAAATAAAACAAATTCTAAAATTTCAATTTATTCTTTGTATGTAATTTTGTCGGCAGATAAATTTACACAGTCTATATCGCTAGTGCTCTCTGTTAATGATATTTTTTTTTAGAAAAGTTGAAGAATTTTTGCAATTCAAACAGTCTTGAATAAATATAAAGATACTTGGTATGGAATTCATGTGAAGTATTATTAAAAAAGAACGGATCATATAAGAATAAATTCTCAAGCAGAAGAAAAATTAAAGATAGTATTTCTGATTTTATTCTTGAATTTGAGAATTCCATACGTGATAATTTCTATTATAAAATAAAAATCATACGCATATTTTAAAAGCAATTAAATAATTTCTGAGAATAATAGACGAATTTAGAAAACACATTCTCTAAAAGCAAACAGAAATGTTTTGAGGTATTGTATATTTATGTAAATACATGGCGTGTAGGGAGATTTCACTTATTTATTGGTTACATGCTGAAGTGATCTATTTCCAACGGTTAAAGAAGGCCGCGTATTTTATTTATTCCAATTTTTTTTCGAAGGAAGACATTCAAACGATTAATAATAAACACACACACATAGCAGTTACAAATAAGCTGCAGTGACGCTTTATATATTGAAGCAAATGCAAAGAGACAAAGCGATTTCAGAGTCCTGGCTGTTTATATTAAGTGGCAACAGAAAATCTTGCAAATACGCGTGACTTCCGAAGACGGTTTCTATTAATTGTGGAAAGTTATTGTTCGATAATTTCTGATGTAATCTTACTTTTATAACATGCAAGCTGTTAATTTTTAAGGTATACAATTACCGTTAAATCTCGTTAGGCGGCAAGAAATAATTTTTTACGCGCAAGGCCTGAATGCCAGGACCATTACAAATTAAAATGTTATTCAGAATCAAATTAAAGGGAATTATATGGTTTCTGTAATTAGTTACTATACAAATGAATTTAATATAAATTTTTCTCATGTATAGCGTTTTTGTGGGTGGCGAGTAAGGATCCATGTTTTGCTACCTTACTTCATTCCGTAGGGTATAATATGTTCATACAAAAGGGAAATGGTGCTACCTATATCGAGGTACCGAGCACGTTTGTAAATTTCTGGTTAAAGGGGGGGGGGGCAAAAAATACCGTATTTATTCCACCAATATTCTATCCCATCTCACATAGTTTATGCGACACTGAAGTGGCATGTCGAAAATTTTCCTGGCCATGGGACCTTAAATATCTGAAAATTTAAATTTTATCTTGAACTCCCTAAACTAATAAATCAAAGGCGTCATTGAAAGGAAGACCAATAAACTGCCACCAACACTAAAGAATCACTTGTAATTGGTATTAATAAAAAGATCACGTAATTCAAACATGGATTCGTTTCAAACCATCAACAAAGTGCTGTGTGAACGTACGCGTATAAAAGCAATTTTATAAAATGAGATTCAACTGTATAAATAAAATTTAATGCAATGTTAGTTATATAGAGCCACACACACATATATAAGGAACCATGACTTTTTGAGATTCCATACGACACTTAACAACAGTGCAAAAGTAGACTCGACCTGCTGAACTTTTAAATAGAGAGTATATAATAAGTGCGCGCGTGCGTAGTCAAATATTCATATATATGACAATGCGAAGGAAATAGATGTGTCACTCCCAGTCTCGCAAAACCTAATTACATAAACTGTGTTGACATAAGGCCGCCTTTGACCCAAAAGTTGGTTAACATGACAAAATATATAAGATGGTTTAGTAATGGACATAACAAAATATTGCATTCTATCTGCTGTTGTCAATGGTATGTAGTCCGAATTTTTTTCCGGAGAGTATGTCTGGTAATAACATATAAGGATTAACTTTATTTGGTTCAAAATCCTACCGATTCCATGTCGAGAACAAGATGAGACTCCCTACTAAAGCCAAAGCCCTGGGCGTAGCCTAGTTGACCCGAAATGTCAAAAAAGTCCGTTATAAGAGGCTAAAAATGTTTTGAGGATCTCCTAAAATTAAGATGGAAAGAGAATTTAATTGTTTAATACTTTAAAGCAATTGAATAATTTAAGGAACATTAAGACAAACGTAAAACAAAACTATCTGATGAGTACGATAGTGAAACAAATTTTTAAGAAAGATTGATTTCAGATCGGCTGAATTTTTAAGGAAACGGAATGGAAACGATTATGGAGTTAATGGAAACGATTTTGATAGTTGATTTTTATCTATAAATCCCGTATATTTTATGATTATTTTCTTGCATCCTATAGCCATAATTTTTGACAAGAGCTTTAACTCGAATTTTCGATGAAAGTAAATTTTTTTCTTAGTATTGCCATTCTAATTTTACTCCATCTCTCTTCAACTGTTTTTCTATGTCGATTCAGTGTTCTTGGATGCCGTTTTCATAATTTTTCTTTTAAAAACCCAAAAGCACAAAAGTCAATTGAAGAAGTGCCAGGTAATTTTAAAGGTATTTCATCAAATGGGATACACTTTATTTCTGTTTCTGATTCTTTCTTTGCTAAATAAACGGCAGTTGATGTAGAACTATGACTAGAACCTTTGTCCATATGAAGTTCAACTTTATCAACGTACCATACATACCAGGCTAGGCCGTGGGTAGCCTAGTGGTTAGAGCATCGGACCCCAGACCGGAAGGCCTGGGTTCGATGCCCGATGCCACCAAATGCCCGCCGAGTACACAAATCGGAGAACGTGCTCGTTAAATCTGTGGGTCCGAACGGTGTCGCCAGCTATCGTGTTGCTTGAGCAAAATCGCACTGTCACCCTCTTGGGGGGGAGGGGGGCTCAAAGCTTAGGCTAATGACAGGCGTAAAATTCTAGCCCTTAGCCGCGATGAATTTCGTGGACCTTTATCTGATGTTACTGTCGATCAGGTGGCATAAGCAAGAACAACAACAACATACCAGGCTGGAATTTCTTCTTAAAAAAAGGTTCTGTAATACGCAGTAACTACAGTAATACGCCATAGCATAAGAAAGATTTAAAGCGTGCTCATGCATTCAGAACTGTAACAGTGATTCACGCGCAGGGTATAGCATGCCCAAAGAGGCGGTATCCAAAAATACATATTTAAAATTCGTCTACAAGCTAAGGGCCCTCAAAGGATATGACCTTAATGTCAGCTACACGAGAAACTATCCATTTTCCAAAAAAAGGTTTAGAAGGAGCGTTGGTAAAAGTTAGACGGTTGGTATGACATACCCAGCGCAAGAAGTGCCTGGTTATTTTTAAATTTTTATGAAGGATTTTACATACAGTGCCGGAAGACGTTCCTAGTTTTGATGCAATGAATCTTTGAATTGGCGGATTTTCTTTTAGAGGGACAAGACTTATTTAACTTTCTTGATAGCTGCATGCGTTCGAACAATCTTAGGATAAGGTTTCGTGGTCATTTTTTCATTTTTACTTTACTTTTCTTTCCTTTCATATTAAAGACATTATAAATACTTTGTTTTATATACACGCTGTTCAAATGTGTATTAACCGAAATTTTTACACCGCTTTATAATGTGTTGGTACATATATCTCTCCTTTATAAGCCTAGTTAAGTAACTTTCGAGCCATATATCAATTTTAGGAGCCATTTTCGAAATAAATCTTTTATTTTACGTCCTGTCAAGAGGAAGCATTAGCAGGCGATTATTCTGAACTTTCCAAAGTTTTTCTCATAGTGCGAGAGAAAAAATAAATTAAAAAATCGTTTCCATAAAGTGCAAACGACTTTCTGAAATCCACATAATACACATATCCACTTTTAAATTTAAAATATGTATATGTATATCCATTTGCTGATTTTATGGTTTTGCTGTTTTAGAAACTCTACTATTTACCACACACGTTCGCTGCCACCGATGTGCTGGCGCGTCAATATGCGCTACCTTGTATGCTGACGCCTGTCGACTATGATAAGTTTCATGCTTTATTTTTAATGCAGTTTTGGTGGTTGAAAGAAAACATTTTTGAGGCATATTTTGAAGCCTTGGTTTTATATTTTATGAGCTTGGTTTTTGAATTTGTGTTTAAATTTTTCTACATCCGTTTTTTTTTAATGGCGGATATTACAAGTATTGCAGGGCTTTTTTTCACAGCCTAAAAAAAGAAAATGAAAAAAAAATCGACTGAAGCCGAAATATCAGAATTATTAGAAAACACTAAATATATATGAAAATAAAAGGTTTCTCCGTTTTTTCTGGTTTTATTACTAAAATATAAGGAATGTGTATTTATTCATTAAAAACCTTTAGTAATTTGGCTTCTGAACATTCTTTTATTGACAGCGAATGTATTACTTATGAAATAAAAATGTTTTAAATTAATTGCTTATAAAAATATAATTTAGATGCATTCAAGTATACATTGTTACCATGAAGATAAACAAACCACACAGTTGCCTTATTCATAACTCCAGAATAATCCATAAATGCTAATATTGAAACTTCGAGAGGAATTTAATCCTTTCATAAAACTGGTTAGTGAATCAACTTGAAACCGGTAGATAACTCCTAGACATATAACATAAACTACCGCGAGAAATAATTAAATACCTCGAATTGAATCATCCGACTTCTGGCTTCCAGTATTGACTGATCTTTATTCAAGTGATATGTTACTGCGGCCTACAATTATTTATTTCCTTATCAGCATTTCATTCATTTTAATGAAATGGTTTCCCATCATCTGAAATAGATGTTCTCATAACCACTCCTATTACTCCTATTTTCCGTTTCAGATGGTTCATTCGGAATATAATTCAGCATTTATTAATAAATATGGAAACTTTCGAAGCACTGTTTATGAAGAGGTTCCGATAATTAAGAGTTGGTGTTTCGTATTTCCAATTTACTTTTATAAAATGAGGAAATCTGGTTCAAAAGTGTGTACTACTCGAAAAGTTTTGAGCCATGTTTATAATTTTAGGTTCATTTAACACATTTCGTTATTCTATATAATATCAACTTGCAGTAAATGAGTATGTTTGCGTTAAAGTTCAAGAAGCTATGGTATTTGAGAACGTATTCATTTTAAGCATGATGATAGTATAGTATATGTGGCAACGTTCATTTTATTTCATAATTTTAAAGTTTGTTCTATATGTAATTTCACTGAAAAAACTTTATTTCTAGCGTTTATCACTAACTGGATTTTCTATTTAAATTGCATTTATTTGTCGATGATAAAATACAATAATATAAATTATTAATAATGTATGCTAATTATAACACATTTTCAATATCATTGCTGTAAGCATTTAGTCCAAATAACTAAATCCTCATGAAATCAAGATAATTCCTTAAATATGCTTTCAATGGCAAGACAGCTTAGCCCCACCGATTTTAAGAGAAACCAAAGCATAAATCATAAGAAAAAGTATTAATAACAATTGAACCTTGGAAGAAATATAGTGCAGTAATTATTCATCAAAACCGCTTTAAAGGAATGGCTAATTTGCTTTTACATATTTATATATAAAAATTAAGTGTCACAGTGTTTGTCCGCGATGGCCTCTGAAACTACTCAACAATCATAATATAATTTTTCACTGTGTGTCATTCGTCCAACTTAAGACATAGGATAGTTTTTATTTTAATTAAGCACACTATATATTTTTTTTATTCCCGTAAATGTAAAGAATCCGGAAAACAGGAAAATTTGGAAGATGTCGCAATGCTCATGTGTCTGCGGAAGCATATATTGTAAACCAAGATGTACGAAAAGTAAGTGTCCGGCGTATTTCGGGGAGTGGAATCCGATTTTCGAATCAGTTTTCAAAAATAACCGCATATTTACCGGATAATGCCGGTCGACGGTATTTTAGACACACCGCGACAGGGGCGTACCTTAAAAGCCCTGGATCGTGATAACTTGGTCCCTGACGTATTTGAAAACGCTTATTCCGAATTTAATATCCAATCCAATCTTAATATCTAACTTTTCCGGATAATTCAGGACGACCGTTTATTACGCAAACCGTGGCAGGAGCTTGGACGTATTTCGGGACTGCCGATCAATATTCTGAATCCAGTTCAAGATAATCCAATAAGTACGTCAAAAAATGCCAGACGAACGCATTTTACGCTAACCGTGGCGGCACTTGCTTTATAATTCTCGAGTTGTGAGAAATGCTTGCCTGGTGTTTTCCTGGGGGGGGGGGCAAAAATCTGAAATAAAATTTTAGAAGTTCCCGTAACTTTGCGGATAATACCGGACGACCGTAATGTCTTCAGGCCCAGAATTTACAGGAGTAGGGGGGGGGGACGAAAGTGGGCATCGAGTGTTTCTAGGGGTGGGGAGCGAGAATCTGGATTTCAAAAACTTTCGTAACTTTTCTGGGTATTGATGGAAGAAGGTCGAATAGCTTTGAGTTAGAGTCCCACCTTCGTATTTTCATTCCATATAGCAACTAAACTTGCAGGCGCAGCCTTGCGAGAATACGATTGCAATAGGAAATTGCATTGCCAATTGCATCTTCAGGCATTGTTGTCACTTTGTTCGATGGTAGAAAAACTGTACATTCCGCATCA
The DNA here is from genome assembly GCA_019973975.1 of Trichonephila clavata. NCBI lineage: Eukaryota > Metazoa > Arthropoda > Arachnida > Araneae > Nephilidae > Trichonephila > Trichonephila clavata. Next base: position 10,411 of record BMAO01000099.1, read on the forward strand.
AGCTGCCATTGGACATTCATAAGATACAAGATGCTATGTATACTATTGAAAAAAGAGCGGATTGGCTACAGTATTTCAAATAAATTCAATCATGATCAAAGATAAGTGTACCATGACCCATAAACATTCACTCAAAGCATTACATAGAACTTTGCAAGATTTAAACGGCAAAGAGAATATATTCTGTATTGTTGTCGTACTACTGTCTGGTGATTTCCAACAGAAATTAACAGTCATTCCTCGCTCTACTTTTGCTCACGAGATTAACATATGTTTAAAACAATCGTTTTTAGGGCGAAACGTGGAAACATTTCTAGTGACCACAAACACGTGAGTACATTTGTGAGATGATCAATCGGAGCAAATATTTCCTAACCAACTGCTGGATATTGGAAACGGTGAATTAGAACTTCATCCCAATACAGAATGCGCGAAACAGCCAGACAATTTCTGTACTGTTCTTCAGACAAAAGGGAAATGATTGAGAGTGTCTTTCCGTATATACTGTATAATTATCTAGATAATTATTACTTCTGTAATCCTGTTAGTTAATCAGAAAAATGTTGATATTGTGATGAAATAATGTTTCAGATACAGAGTTGTTGCCAGGTCATCCAATGCTTTTTAAATGGATCGACACTATTGCTAATGAAATCAAAACCGTAAATTTTCCAACCGAGATTTTAAATTATCTATATGTATCAGGAATGTCTCCACTCAATCTTCAGTTTAACATTGGTTCCCTGGTTATTGTGCTGCGTAACTTAAATCCACCTAGAGTTTGCAACGGTACACGTTTGGTCATCAAAAAAAAAAAAAAATTTAACTTCTTGAAGCAAACATTTTGACTGTAAAGTTTAAACGAGAATTCGGTTCTGTTGCTGCGGAATCTGTTGTCACGTATTCCACTAATACTGTGAGAATCTCTAATACCATTCAAAAGGCTTCAATTACAGATTCGTTTGGCTTGGGAGACGAAACTGTGTGGGAAAATGGCGACTCCGGCACCAAATCCGAAGCCAAATCCGAAGCCAACTGCCACAATGGGAGTGTGACGAATCATTTCCGAAACATGATACTGAAGTTTAGAGTAAATATAGGTTCATGTATGTATTTGAAAGTTTTAATACTGGTAAAACAAATAAATGATTAACTACTATTTTTTCAATTTTTTTTTAATTTCTTAAGTTTTGGATATTGATGAAACTTTCACGCAATTTTTTTGATTCTTTCACAAAAACGTGTAGATAATTGGGGGTTCGACTTATAATCTATGACGCTTAGATTCGAAAGCATACAATATATATTATTTGAAATGAATTGATACAGGAGAAAATATATCTGGGTTTTCTGGTGATTGTAGTTGTATCATCTACATAAACCAGTAATAGCGTCCGGACAAGGGTGATTACTTTTGCCGAGTGGCCTGTTACGCGCTCACGAAACCGAAGATCAGTGATACATCATCTACATTGGTTACCTTGACGCTAAACTAAGGAAAACTCAACCTTCGCGCAACTGTCGTGCGCCATCTACCCACCAAAAGAGCAATCAAAACCATCAGATCCACATGACTCAACAAACAAGCCATCAGACACACTTGACGCAGCAATTAAGCAGTCAGACTCACTTGACGCCGCACCAACAACCCCACACACACTCCTCATAACCACTATATCGTTCATTCACCTATCCACCGTCTCACTGGTGAGAGAGTATTGTAGTGGTATCTTTTACAAAAACCAATAATAGCCCCCTGAAAGGAGTGATTAACTTTGCCTATAGGTATATCACGTGCTTATGGAACCGAAGATCGCGGGTTCTATCCTCCACAGGATAATAATTAAAAAATGCATTCCAATGAATACAGCTTTGCACACATTCAAACAAGACACCTAAAAGGAAACATTTAACAACTTATTAGGACAAACACGCTGTCTATACTCTAAAACAGTGACGCTTATGATAGCTAGAACTTAACATAGCCGCAGTCATTAGAATTTTGATACCATAGTATAAATTTAAGTGGAGTTTTGGGGCAATATGAGTTTGATTTTGGTAAATGAAATCAAATATATGATTTTTTGCTTGCAACCTCTTATATTCCCAAGTCCTCGTACGGTTGACTTCAATGAAAATCCATGTAAGCGTAAAATTTCGAATATCAATTCAATCTGGCTAGCGTACACATAAAGAGAAGGGGGGAGGGTATCCATATCAATGGAATATGCTTTAGAACATTAGTTCTTAGGTTGTCAATAATCAGTAAGATTTTTAAATTTCAGTCGTAGAAGGATTATACTGCATTCCCTAGTTGTGTGGATGGATTTAGGTATATTCTATGATTGAGCGTGGTTGTGTAGAGTTGTATGTATTTTTTAGTTCTTATAAAAGATAATCGTTTTAGTTTAGATTTTATTTTTTAATTTTTGGAGCAAACTCACTAGAATAATTTTTTACTTTATTTATACTATCTACAAATGATATTTTTAATCCTCCCATTTTTCTGCTGAAATCACACATTTAAACATGAAACCAAATGTACACTGATTTATATGATTACTCAAAACAATTCAACACAAGTAAATTTAAACAAAGAAAATCTTCATAAAATGTCGGAATATTTTGCACGTTTAAAGTATGAAAAAGAAATCATGATATCGCCTCTTTACTATCCTTGAAAAAATCAATTTCGGGAAGTTGTCAGCCTGTTTCTATTGTGAATGCAATTAGTGTATAGCTAATTTTTCAATAAATTATTATTTGAGAATTAGTTGAAAAACTAAAGTAACATTAATGTAAAATTTTTTATTATTCCTCTATGTTGTAATTTTTGTTAACAGTCGATGTTATTACCCATTGCATTCTTAAAACATGATTAAAAATATATATCATTTAAATTTCATAAATAATTTTTGCCAATTTTCGATAAAAAAATACATTTTTAAAACATTTTTTCATTATAAAAGTTTGAAAGACATGATAAATTATACGGTATAATAAATTTTCCTTTAACTTCAAATAAAAACATAACAGAACTAATAGTAATAATTAATTTTATAGAACACTAACAAGTCCATAAAATTGGTAAATTGCCTTTCCTATCAAAACAGCAACTGAATCGGCCCTGGCTTTTACAATTAACATCGATTGTAATTTATCAGATAAAAACGTGTGAAGTACTTAAGCATATTGCAATATTTTCATACTCTGTCTGATTCACACTAAAAAGCGAACTGGCTGAAATTGACTGTGAAGTGGAAAACATTTCCGCTTGAGATAGCTCTTATCTAATTAATAATTATTTAATAAGCCACGCGCATTAATTTTAATATAACCTAATTACTTCTAACTTCTGGAGCATTATTAAGTTATATTACAAAATATATATATATATTCTACAACTCTTTCCATACAACTCGCCGAGTTTATTAAAATTGTTACGAGAATAGTAGGGCACATATTTACACAATTTATTTACTATCAGTCACGTCAGCCAATACTTTGGGAGAATCAAGATAATTCTGATTAAAAAAAAACATGTCATACGTTTACCTTTATAATATATTTAACTTCCGATGAGAATTTGAATTGAAGACAATTCAAACGTCACGATTTTAGTTTGAAGCAGCCATTAGATCATACCACAGCGTTTCTCAAACTGTGGGGCGCGCCTCCATTGCGGGGCGTGATAAATCTAACAGGGGGGCGCGAGCATATAGAAAAGTCTAAAACGAAAGATTATTTAAAAAATTACTAATTTACTGAAAGTAAACAAAATACATTCTGACATAATGAAGAACTAAATACACATTTACACTGATATAATATATTTATAAATGTATTAATACACAATGTATTTGATAACTAATTTAACAAAACAAAGTTAAGAACATGTTTAATAATTACCAGTGACCCTATCTTCTTGCCATATATAAAACTATATACAGAAATTAACACTTGATAATTTGTTCGGTTCATAATTAATCCCTTTGCTGCCGATTAAACGTTACTGAATTCGCTCCTAATGATATCAGACACACAGTCAAGGTCATTTTATTGCATTCCATAGCCTTCGGAATAATTTTATGGATAAGAGTACACAGAAACGATCGTACTTTGGAAAGACGTATATATACGTCCGGGAAAATAGGGTTTTGGTTGAGTAAGACGTTTATATACGTCGGTGGCACATATGAGCCTTAAGCCTACGTGGAAAATGTGGTTTTTCGACCACATAAGGCAATTTTTTTTTATTTCAAAATCTTATAGTTTGAACATTTTTCTTTCCAAAACAGTTTTTCTTTTTCCTTAACATGAAATAGAAATTAAGTTATAGTGATTTTAAAAAACATCACTCTCTGCAAAAGGGAACCGGAAGTTGCAGAAAATTGCAATTTTTAACTCAAATTCTGCAGTTTCTCTCATTTTTTTTTAATTTATAAAATATATGTCCGTAATTTTTCTAGCGTTTCAGCCATTGCTTTATTATTAGTGTAGTTATTTCTTGCTAAAAATTGGCAACAGACAGTCTGTTTACATTCTAGCTTGTGTTTTTCTTAAGCTATATGTTTGGTCTCTTTTTCTTACAAAAATTGATATTTTACATTAAAAATTTGCTTAAAAGTTTTTAAAACATTTTAAATATGGGCCATAATTATAAATCTCGCCCAAAAAAGCGAAAGTTTTCCGGAAATCAATATATAAACAAAAGCTCAAGTATAGATGCTCAAGATACACCTACTGAAAGTGATATTGAACCGAAAACTGCAAGTGCATCAAAACTTGAAGTTGTGAAGGATAATTTCTCAGAAAAAAGTTCTGGGAATTGTAATGAAATATTCGGACATCGAATATTTGATATCACCATATTGCTTTCTGTTTTTTCAGTACTCTGTTGTCCAATTTGCTTACATGATGAACTCAGTTTGACAGAGGACTCCAGGTATGTAATATGCTCAAACTGTTCCATAAAATGTAAGAACTGTGATTTCTTAAGAGGATTTACTTCATCTGAAAAAATCAACAATAATTTTAATCTGAATACTCTGATTGTTTTTGCCTTAAGAGTTATTGGAAAAGGGTACACTGCTGGAAATAAACTGTTCGGTATGTAGGACTTGCCTTTCCTTTCCAAAAAAGCCTTTCGAAATCAAGAATTAAAGATTCAGCAGGCTGCATCTATAGTTTCTATAGAAAGCGTGAATAATGCAGCAACTGAGGTGAAAGAATTAAAAAATTCGTCCAAAGAATCATTAAGCTTCTGTGGCATGTCTATGGATGGGACTTGGCAGAAGCGTGGCTACTCGTCTCACAATGGTTGTGTCAGTTTGCATATCCATTGACACAGGAAAGATTTAGGACATCGAAATAATGTCACATTTTTGTAGAACATATTCAAAGCTGACTAAAGTACCAGGTGCTGCTTCTAATACACATATTTGTTTCAATCATAAGGGTTCTGCTTCAAGCATGGAGACTGTCGGAGCATATCGCATATTTGAGCGATCAGAGAATCTACGTAAATTACAGTACACGGATTACTATGGTGATGGGGATTCCAAAGCATATGAATCCGTAAAAAATATGCATGCTCCTAATACATTTAACAAACTAGAATGCATTGGTCACGTGCAGAAAAGGGTTGGGAGTCATCTCAGAAAATTAAAAAAGTCGGTGAAAGGATTGGGAGGAAGGGGAAAATTGACGGACAATTTTATCGATAAATTGCAAAATTATTACGGAATAGCAATTCGCAGTAATATGAAAAATTTAACAAACATGCAAAGCGCAGTTATTGCTGCGTTTTACCACTGCTGTTCCAGTGCCGAAAAGCCTATGCATGGTCAATGCCCAACAGGAACCGATAGTTGGTGCAAATTTCAAAAAGCAAAGGCACTTGGTAAAATATTCACCACCAAATCCCCTGGACTTCCACAAAATATTATAAATATTGTTAAACCACAATACTTAAAACTGTGTGATCAAAAACTTTTAGAAAAGTGTTTGCATGGAATGACTCAGAACACCAATGAGAGTTTCAATGGTCTTCTGTGGAACATAGTTCCTAAACAAAACTTTGTTGAACTTCAAACTTTGCAATTAGGGGCATATATAGCAGTTTACAATTTAATGAAGGTGCTAGTGGCTTATTGAAAGTAATAAATAAGCTAGGGTTAAATGTTGGTAGTTATATGGTACGCGTATTAAAATTGTATGACTATCGACGGATTAACGATGCAAAAAGACATTCACTACCCTTTACAAAATTAAAAAGGAAACAAACACGAGCTCACCGAAAGAAAAAAGGGTTGCACCAGGAAGAAAAGGAAGGTGTAACATATCATCCTGGTGAATTTTAGAAAATTTTGTAGAGTATGTATACCTTTTTACATTAACATAAAACTTTAAATGAGTTTTTCTGAAAATTATGTTTTCGAAAGAAACTTCTTACGAGATGCATGATATTTTAAGAAAAAAACAAGATAATGCTTTAAAATTTTGTGTGAATGTTTTTTGTACTATTTTTCATAAAGTGAACCAAAAGTTTTGTTGTAGGTTGAATAGTTTTTCACACACACACATTTAGTGTAGTTTTTATAAAGAAAAACCTTAAAAAATATTCAAATCTTCATATTATAATATATAATTGCCTGTAATTTTCTTGTATTTTAATATTTCTCTTAGATTTTGGTTCATTTTAAGAAGCACCATAGTATGTATGTTGTGTGTAAAGGAAATTAAGATAATTGCATTAGAATTTTTTGTACAGTGTTTCCCGTTTTAGTATAAATTTGGTAAAATTTCCTTCAAAACAACCAATTTTTCTAAAAGTACAATAGTTATTTTAAAATTTTTGTGCATTTACATATTATTTTCTGTTTTTCTTCCTGAAAACACTCAATTTGTTTCAAAAAGTTTTTTTTTTAATTTAGGTCCGAAGGTAGGCAGTCACCTTAAGTCGTATTCTAGCTCCAGCATCAAAATATAGTATAATTAAACTCAATACATTGTTATGGTATAGAGAAGGGGGGCGCGAGGAAAATTATTTGTTGAATATTGGGACGCAGATATTGAAAGTTTGAGAGGCACTGTGTCATACCACCAATGAAATGGCTTCCACTCTTGGGGAACTGCCATGTTTGCACAGGTTTTGTTGTTAATATGCCGCCAATTGGGGAAAAAATCCTTTAAAGTTGTAAATCATAACTGAAAGAAATGTATATAACGTTTTGATAATATCTAACTATTCACGGTGATTCTAGATAGGATCGACACACTTGCAATATGCGTAGGGGGCACATAGACACCTTGAAATAACAAAGAAATGCATAGTGGCAAATACCGTACGTGCGAGATATGGTACAAAGAAGCAAAGGAAAAGAACAGAAACAGCAAAACATTAATGTGACTGAAAATATTTTACTGAATGGTTGTAGTACTACCAATTACGATCAGAAATCGTCTGGTGGGTCTGACCGCGAATATAATTTCATACGTTCTGACAGATTAATCTCGGTAGTCTTGCGATAGATGGCGCGAAATGGATGGTTTCGTGAACATTGATCATGATGAAAAACGACATTTGCGATCCATTTTTGGAGGGAGTAGGATAAATTCATATTCAAATTATAGAAACTTTGCAGGGAACTAGGGAATGTTACCGGCAGCCGCTTAGCGGTTGTGCCAGAAACGTTAGCCAAACAAGCATGTTTCATACCACACAGTTGTCACAAGCATGTTTCATATTCCCGGTCTTCACAAATGGTTACGTGAGGCTGATTCTTTAATGAAATCTCCAATTAATGGATAAAGAATGATGATAACACCTGAAAAGCAGCAGGAGGTCTACCGTCTGATGGCTCAGTTCATTAGCCTGCCAAATCAATGGGCCGAAGGACATCTTCTTCGGAGATCACATGAAGAATTTAGATTACGAGATGCCCTTTCCTTCAGTTGAAAAACTCATCGCTCGAGTGGTTTTTGCTAAGGAATGATACTTGTCACGTCGGTGTTTACTTTTTTATCTGTCAAAGTGGGCGTGGCATACCAGCTCGTTTATTTTTTGAAAGTCATTTAGACATATTTCTAATTCATAAAATAACAAATATGTTATATCACTGGAAAGGTCATGAATTGGAGATTTTAAAAATATCAAAATCTCAAAATATCGATATTCTGAAGATTTTTAGCCTATTGCCTTCTCTTAATATATATCAAAATAAACATTTCCAGAGTTGTTTCCAACTTGTTTTCGGATGTTTCATTATTTCCGTAATGTTTCACTCAAATATTGTTAATGTCAGTGCAATTGAACAAATACTTGAAATTGAATAATAATCAGTAAAATGTTAGTATTAATCAGTATTTACCTCTAAAAGTATTTAAAAATGCCTAAAATTCCTAGTTTGCTGCTTCTATAGTTATGACTTTTGATTCAAAGGAAACAATTTAAACATTTTCGTTTAAATCTGGAAATATGTTCATAAATGTATTTTAAAGCATATTTTTCTTTTGGAAAAGTTTAATATATTAAGTCTGCGTTTTTCATAATTGTCCAAAAAGTTTAAATTAAAATAACATTATGGTTTTTATTGGAAATTTTTTTAAAAATAACTTTTCAACCAAACTGGATACTCTAACAAACTAAAAAAAATAATAAAAGGAGCATTTTAATGAGATTTGATCTTAGAATAGAAACTTAATGAACAGTCTCAAATTTATTTCAGGACTTACAAATTGGAATTCTTTGTAACTTTTTCAAATGCTTCGAGTAGTTAAAAGAACCAATTATTTTCCGGGATCACTGGAGACATTTGGTAAAACAATGTACCTGGCGCATTTTACGGTTCCTAGAAAAATGTATCTATAAATTGTAGATATCCAGATCATGATATCATAATGTGATATATTCCTCCGAATAGTAGAATAGTTTGTTTATCATTTCAATAATTTTATAATTGTGAGTCAAACATTCATTAGAAATTTTAATGTTTCTGTCGGGAGTCCCACATATGAACTACATACAGCAGTGGTTCTTAAACAATATATCGCCTCCTCCTTTATATATTAACTTGACATCGTGAACCCCTCCCCAAGGTTTTGAACACATTTCCTTGACTCCCAATAAACGGCTGAGAGATTTAAAGGTTCCTCAATATTCCTAAGGCTCTATTTGCTACTCTCTTATAGTATGTTCATTCTTTAAAAACAGCAGTACACATCTGTATATTAAAATGTTACAAAATACTTTCAAATAAATGATGTATTTAACTCTATTAATTAAAATTTTAATAAAAGGATAGGCAGTATTTCTTTCACAATTGTTGTTATATCAAGTGTAACGTTCAAAATCTGCCGTCTCATTTCCGGTTCTACGCTTTCTAGACGGTTTATGTAATTTTTCAGATATAGACGAGCTGTTTGAAAATGTTTTTTCATATAAATAAATAATTTGGGAAGACCTCAGAACTTTCGTGGACAGCTCGAATATATTTTCCTGTAAGTGATCTCAAAAGTTTAGAACAGAGTTATTGCAGTAATGACTATATACCTAAGCAATAAAAACAATAAAAAATTGAATTAATATTCGAAATCGAAATATATGTTTCAGTAGAGTTTTTACATTGAGGGAAATTTAGTGAACTTGTCTGGGATGGCATATTCTTCAATTTTTCATCGAAGACTTTCAGAATCTGAAAAAGAAGGACAATTTAACATTAAATAAGAGACCTTTACGGACCTCCTAAAAAAGTTCTGGGGATCCACAAGACCACAGTTTAAAGACCACTGACGTACAATATGTCCCATAAATAGAGTCCGAAATCTGCTCTGCTATATTCCACGTTGGGGGTACATAAAAATGCCCAAAGAACTGCACCTGTACGATTCACAGTTTGAAAAAAGTACTGTAAATGAAGTTTAAATTATGATGATGCATAATGGGTCATGATGAGGCTCTGGTGCATTTCTGTGCTTCTGTGTGTGACTGAATATGAAATATTCCGGTCACTGGATCAGACGTGGGGGTCTTGTTTCATGATTGCTATGATCGTTTAATCGCACTGCATTGAACGTTTTTCCTATGGGGCAGTATCAAGGAATTGTGTATCGAGATGTAGTGTCTACACAAACTAAGTAGCTCGTCTGCATGCTGCTGGTGAAAACTGCAACACTGCGACGTGTGAACTCGTCCAATCCACAAAATTCTCAAGCCTGCATCAATATACACGGTGATACTTTGAATACCTACCTTATTAAATATATGCAAATACTGCAGTTGTTGCGTCTAGTACAGTGTTTTTTCCCTTCCTCGGTCATACTTCGTTTTCCGTACTTTTCTCGTAAACCACGTATCAAACAGATACAGCTCTTTGGAATTTTTTATATACTCCCAAAGAGGAATCTAGATGTGCAGATTTGGGTGCTATTTTGGGGGCACTCTTTTTATATGCGACTTTCGAGTGATATATTTTTCTTAATTATTTAAACTGTAAATGGGTCGAACAATGTAAATGTGTTGTTATCGTTTGCATTGAAGATCGTTCATTTTTCATTTAAGCAAAGTTTTTTTTTTTTGACGATTGGAAAATACTTATTTTTGCTAACATTGATTTCTCTAATAACAGACTTCTACAATTTATAGTATAACTGTATATCTCTCTTTAAGTACAGATTCGTGATTTAAAAAAAACGTTTAAGTGGATAATAGTTTTGATATTTAGGGGATCACTTTGATTATAATACATGTATAAAGTTATTTTAAAAATATTGTTTGAATAAAAATTATTTAAATGCAATATTTTTGATAAAAATGAACTTTGAACTACCTAATTTCAAAACATATTCCTTTTATGTGAAAAATGCTTCTATAATAATAATATTTTACTCATATAAAGATAAAGTTCCTCTATAGAAGGACTAAACTAGGATGTTTTTAAAAAATCACATTGTATTTTCAGAGTTAATACCAATTAAAATTATTAACAGTTTTTTTTCTTTAAACTTCTTAATTTTTCTAATATTTTTTCTTAAAATTCTCTGTTGTATCAAAGTATGTATAAATCCTTTTTTAAGTTATATCATTCAAAAATCCTAGTTCTTGCTCAGTACAGAAGTCTGAGCTACATATAGGTAAAATATTATTATTATAGAAGCATTTTCCATAGATTGAGAATATTTTGAAAATAGATAATTCTATGTTCATTTTTTGCCACAAAATATCGCATTTAAATAATTTTTACTGTAACAATATTTTTAAAACAACTTTATATATATATTGTAATATAAGTGACACTAAATATCATAAAAAATATCAATTTATACACTTTTGCATCATAACAGTCCGAACAGAGTCGGATACCTTAAAATATTTGAGTTTACACATTTTTAATATATCTTTATCATCCCCAGGATATGATGTTAAATGTACGGAATATGGCAAAGTTAACACTTTGTTAAATTAAATCGAGAGCATTATTTTGTCTCAAATTTGATTGTTTGGTTGTTGTTTTTTATATATTAATGTTTTGAAATGTAAAAATATTCTAAAGGTAAATAGAACTACGTAATTATATAAAAATTGAAAATATTTAAATAATTTCTTAGTTTAAATTAAAAGAAATCTATTATTCCTAAGTCATTTGGACAATATGTAATATGAATGCAATTCATTATTTATTTTGTTAGTTTCTTTTAACTGTTTCTAAAAGTTTTCTCCTGATTGCATTGATTGAGAGTTTCTATTCTTACCATATAGAATTACATTTTATAGTATAAAAACTCAAAGCTTCTATCAAAATAAACTTTAAGAATTGCGGATTTTATTTTTATCTATAATTTATATAAGAGAAAGCGGAGTGCTATGTATTTCAAACTTCAATGTTTGACAAAATTTATTTATTGTAGTTATTTTTATTTTTGTGAGTGTTTTCTGTTTTCAAAATATCCTGTTTTTTACGCTCCGTATTTTGGAAGTAAATTCTTCCTTTTTATTTTATCCTTATACAAATCCGTTTAACGTGATGTTTTGAAATCAGTAGAAAAGAAGTTTTCAACTGACATGTTCAGTTTTCATTCCCAGATATGTACAATTTCGGAACACTATGTTCTTACCAGACAGAGAAGCATTTAGAAAAAAGCGAAAGTACGTGCTGCTATGCAATATGTACCATCTAGTATAGGCGACGTGAAATCTTTTACAGTCTCTTTCTCTTATATCTAACATGTAAACAATTTTAGTGTTTATATATATATATATATATATAGAAAGAGAGAGATATATTGATACATACGTGTCAGTATATTTGTTTGTTTTGAGAAAGAAATTATGTGCTTATACATAACACTATGTAAAAAGTTACTTGTTCTATACAATTATTCGATCTATGTACATGAAACAATGTTTAATTTTGTTATAAGATTTGCATCAATTAACATAAAAATATATAAACAAATTAAAACAACACTAAAAACAACTAAATTAAAAACCAAACAAATTATTTAAGGCTTACGCTTAATAATATTCAGAAGAAAAAAAACTTTCTCTTAAGCGGAAGTTTTTCTCAAAATTTCATTATTCGCGACTCAATATTCCATCCTAATTTTCATCGCGCCCTCTTCATACAATAACAATGTAATGGATTTCAATAAAACTTTACTTTGATCTAAAACTACGAAACGACCTTAACCTCTTAAGTGCCACCAGCGTATATAAACGTCTCGCTCAGTCAAAGCGTTAATTTTCCCGGACGTATATATACGTCTTTCCGAAGTACGATCTTTTCTCTGCACTTCTATCGATATAATTATTCTGAAGGCTTTGGAATGCATTAAAAGGACCTTGACAATATGTTTGCCAAGGATTTATTTACTTCAAAGAATTTGCTTCTATATCCCCCCCCCCCCAATATATCACATATACGCGCCTACGTGGGAAACGGTGGTATTGGGAAGCAAATCGCGTAACTTTTTATCGGCAGAGTGATTAATTATAAAGCCGTACAAATTATAAAGATAAGTGCTAATTTTTGTATGTATTTTTTTAATATGAAAATCCAATGGGGTCACTGGTAATTATTAAACTGTTCTTAACTTAGGGCTGTTAAATTAATCATAAAATACATTTATAAGTGAAATATATCAGTGTAAACACTTGTTTTATTTTTTATTATGTCAGAGTGTATTTTGTTGGTTTACTTTCAGTAAATTAATAATTTAAATAATCTTTTATTTTGACTTTTCTATATGATCGCGGCCCTCTCGTAGAGTTGTCATGGTCCCCCCCTAGGGGAACGAGCCCCACAGTTTGAGAAACTTTGCTCATAAGGTTTTTAAATTAGAGCTTTAAGCAAAAAACACATTATCTGCTCAGGAATCTGGTTAATATTTCATCGATGAAAATTATTTGTTGACAGTATATATGTTTAGTAATTTTAAAAAGTCTTATGGTTATAGAGTCTATTAGTGTAATAAACAAATTAGGTTACGATGTTCTTTCAAAACATGTTACCATTTTTCTAGATGCAATTAGTATCGAAATATTTTACAGGAATTATTTTTTTAAATAATTCAATTTTTTACTTATTATGTGTGATCTCCAATTTATTTTTA
>BMAO01000100.1:0-23386 GCA_019973975.1 Trichonephila clavata
AATTTTTTATTTCAAGCTTTGTGTTAAAGAGCTGTCACGAACAAATTCTGTTTTCTTTTCCAAATATCAAGCATCCAGCATTTACAGAAGAAAATAATCACACGTGCAACTCATTTGAAACATGCAACGGAAAAATTAAAATATAAAAACTCTGCTGGCCACACAAAATGTAACACCTTGAAGGAAGCATGCAAACCATGGGAAATTGTATATGAGTTGGCAATAAACAAATATACAAATAATTAGCTTTAGAGCGCAGACGCACATCATGGGTGACCGTACCGCGAATCACAAGCGCTATTATAAGGAGAACAGATGGCGATTTGAAAGTACGGCAATTGTGTTTTTCAGTCTTTTTTTGTGTAAGTTGTTTACCTATGTCTGAGTTGTTTACCTGAGACTACTAACATCTTTAACTAAGTTTTGAGTTCGACCGAGGAAGAATAGTAACCTACAGGGATGGCGGATACACCTTCAGAGAAATTGGTCAACGTGTTGGACGATACCAAAAAACTTTGATGCAGATCTGCCATAGCTGGTTGCAGGAGACACGATGGGCCAATCACACCCATATCGTTGCCCTACTGCACGTCATTTTGGTTGTATTGTGCCTATAACAGAGATGGATACAGAAGCCACATCGCGAAACATAGCACAACACATTGAGTCTGTAACACATCGTTCGGAGTCTTCTCGTACAATTCAACGCCGTTTGCAGAAGAGTGACTTTCCGAAAGACAGCTATTGCTTCATTTACCTTGACAGGAAATCATAGGTGTTTGCGTCGCCAAAGGTGTGATGAACGGCAGACATGGACAACGAATCAAACGAACATTGTGTTTATTGGCAAAGACGACTTCTGCCTGTAACACATCACGTTGGTCGGATTCGAGTTTGGACACACCGTGTGAGAGGCTTTAGAACTGTTGCTTTAAGATTCACCGCATTGTACTGCACACGTATCAGGGTTTTGAGTGGTATGGATTTCACTGCCGCACTCCTCTAGCAAGCATTGCCAGTACACTGAACTGCCAACACTACATTTCTGAAGTGTTGGAGCCCGTGGACTTCTCATACATTCACATTTGTCATCAGCTATAGTCCAATAGAATAATGCGCGACCACACGAGGCACGCAGTGTTTAAAGAGTTCTTCTTTACCCAACAGATTGAATTGCTTCCTTGGCCTGCATGTTCTCCTGATCTACCACCAATCGAAAACGAGTGTTCATGCTTGCACAACAACTGCCGCAGAATACACCACCCGCTGTAATACTGGCTCAACTTTGCCACAATGTGGAATCCGCATGGAGTGCTGCACTCGAGGGATTCATCCAAAGCCTCTTTGATAGTGTGCCGACACGTGTAGCAGCGGTTATAGCCAACAATGGTGGCTACGCTAACTACTGATTTTGACATCATCTACGCGTCTCAAGAGGCTGTGATGTTAATCGTTTGATATTTGCACAACATGTCATCGGCCAAATAAATTCGCTGTTGATCCTTCTTGGTATTGCATTTTGTGTGACCAGCAGTTTAAGTTTCATTAGCTCTTTTTAGTATATTAAATTTTAAAATTTATGATGGAATATTTCCTTTTAAATTAAATTATTGATTAAACAGATAGAGTGAATATTTAAATACATTTCCGTAGTCGGTTTTACGGTCATTAACTTAAATTTCCTTACTTTGGGCTTAAAAAAATGGCAATAACATAGAGACCTTACTTTAATTTCTATAATCTAGACATAAATACTCTTTTCAAATTGAAATATTTATAAATTATTCCTAGAATATTCAATCATAATGTATTTATATTTAAACCTATAGAATTTTTTAAAATGCGTTATTTTGCTGTTAATTGAAGGAATATTTCTTCTCTTTTTAGCTGATAAGAACAAAGATGAGTATTACAACTCATTATTTCAAAAGAGACCAGACGAAGATAGAGAGAAAATGAAATTCAAGCAATGCAGTAAGTATAAAAACTCCAAGAATATTTAGGGGTTGTAGTTTTGTAAATGCTTCCTTTTCTCTAATTCAAATGTATTAGGTATAATTTACTTCGGAAGAAGCAATTTCAGAAACTGCAATCATTCAAAGTAATTGAAAACAAATAAAAGATTTCTCCAAACTGATAAAAAAAAAACAGAAATTTTAATATTAA
Organism: Trichonephila clavata; assembly: GCA_019973975.1. Lineage (NCBI taxonomy): Eukaryota > Metazoa > Arthropoda > Arachnida > Araneae > Nephilidae > Trichonephila > Trichonephila clavata. The sequence goes on from BMAO01000100.1 coordinate 2,167, forward strand.
TTTAAGTGTTTCAAAATTTTGCTTTTTCTATTATTCCGAAATAATTTCTTCGGTTTGATGGGAAAAAAGTCATAAAATATATAAAAACCAATTTATTAGAGTCTCAGTATTTATATTTTCCATTTTATTGATAAAAATTTAAATAAACAAAAATAAAGTTTACTGAATTTTGAATTAAATGATAGAGAAACACACTATCATTATATGCTGAATATTTATTATTAATATAAATTACTATGCAGAGTATGTTTAAAGGTGTACAAATGAGATTAATATTCAAATTATGTGTGCATTCTGAAGAAAGATACAGATCAACAGCAAATCGTAGTTATTTTATTTGTTTTACTTGACTTTTATGAATGAAGAAACCTGGTTGCACTTCTGATGATAGATTCCTAAAAAATACAATTTGAGAAAACAATAATGCCCAACCCTTAGGGATTCAAATATAAAAATCGTTAACTTAAAGGTGAATTTCGAAAATTAAGATCACGATACCAAGAAAAATGTTTTTAAAACAGTAATGAATTTTAGTTCTGTAATTTTTTTTGTGTATATTTAAACACCTCTTAAGGGTACAGTAACTTTCAAATTGGTAAGAATCTATCAAATGTTTGATTTTTCCCTCTTAGAATATTAACAGTTATTGCAATCACTGCTACTAAGTGTAAAAAGAATTTTTCAATTCGGATAATTTTTAATGAAGTTGTGCTCTTTTCAGCCCAAACTCATGATTAACTTCGCATCTTTATTTACAAAACAATATCAACAAAAAATTCATAAATATTAAAAAAGGACAATAAACATAAGGAAAAGAATGACACCCCGGGGAGGCAGGGAATTGTTTGAATTAACTGTATTTTTATTTATTTGGACCTATATAGTTCGAAATCACTGCAGACATACAAAGAGAGTTATCTATAAAATTTAATATGTTATGAACAAATAGACATATTTTATCACTTGTACTATTATACATTTAGATTTGCTGTATATAAATTTCTAGAGTTTTCATGATTTTAAATTAAATTTTAAGTCCTATTTCAAAAGATTACTTCGAAATATCAATTCTTCTTTTCCTATTGACAATTTGTTTATTGCTGAAAATTAAGTATGTTTATTATACCAGATCAATAAAATAAGTTTATAACTTAAGAACAAGAAATATCAAAACATTTTTTTAAGTTAACTCCAACTTTGAATGGATGAATAGAAAGTATTTTATTATAACGATTGAAAATTTGAACAAGATATATATATATATAGGGTGAGAGTGTACTAAAATAATAGATATTGTAAAAAAAGCATGATTTGTCTGTATTGTTGTAACAATGCATACCCGGTTTGGCTAGTTGGGCTAACAAACCGGTTTTCGACGCCAACTGTTGTCATTGTTTTAACAGTTACATTGTCACAACAATGGGGATGAATATAAGTTGGCATCGAAAACCGTTAATTAAATAATTAATGTTTAAAACACTGTAATAACATCAAATGTTATACAGTAAAAGTTTGAAAAATTGTATTTGAAATGTATTGGATGAATAGAAAGTATTTTATTATTTGAAAATTGGCCAAGATAAAAATATATACATAAATAAATATAAAGAGAGAGACTGAGCTAATAGTAGCAATTGAATAATATGGTATACCTTAATTATAGCGATAATTGCTTTCATCAGATAAGAATGATGACTTCTAATCGTCATGGACATGAAAATCTTAATATACAGGGTGTCCAGCCTTAATGTGATCCAATAGCTGATTCCCGAACCGTTCGGTTTAAATATGCACTTCCAATTTGAAAAAATGTATTTAAAAAGGTAAAGAATGTTTTTACGTGCTTTTCGAACCAAAAAACCCATTTACAAAAAACAAAAAAAAAAGAACAAAAAATTTTTTTATACGGTCTTCACGTCCTATTACTTATATTTAGGAAAAGATGCAGTACACAGATACAAAGTAAACACAACAATTTCATTTTCTTACAAAAAAAAATTTACCGAGTTATGCCTACATACATTTGAAGCATCTGAGATGCTCAGAAACGGGGTTTGTATATAAATTGTGTTTAGTTAACAGTAATTCACTATCTACAGAAAGAGTAAGAGAAAAACATCATAGTAATATTAAAACATCGAAGTAAACATCATAGTTTGACAATTTGTATTGCTGTATTGCAAACAATGAAAATTAAATTAAAGAACTACAACTTGTACCTAAAAGATTAAAACAACGTGTTTTAACAAATAGCTGCAAAATAATACAGGATTTGCCGTTCAAATTATAGCATAATGTGGAATGATGCGCCAATCACAAATCAGGGGCGTTATTACATCAGAATGACCAAATTAACCTAAATAATGGTGAAAGCACGAGACAGGGAATACGTCTATTGCAACTCCCAGTTTTATACAAGCGTTGAACAGCACAGGCTATGTGATATAAGATGGATATCTTCCAGTGGGAAATTTAATGTCATAAAGTCTTGCCTCTCTCTCTTATTTCATTACACTGTCCATAAAACAGTACCGTTTCGCAGTATTCTTCATTTGTATACATCTCGTTCTCCCGAACTAGAATTCGTAATATTAGAATACGACTGTATGTAATTGCAAGCGACTGCACAACAGGTTTTTAAAGTTCGTCATGATCAGCAAAAACGCAGAATCAGACTGAAACCGCAGCATATAAGTCTTTTTTTTTAGAACTGCTTTTAAAATGTTTTCTTCATCCAAAATATTTTTTTCTATGTTTTACACGTACACAGAATAAATTTTATTTCTTAAGTACTCAATTATTGTATTATTAACGTATGCTTTTAATATTAAAAATGATTTACATAAGAGTGACTTGCAAGAGCAAAAGTTTCCTGGTAGAGTTCCAACTAATTTCACTTTGGAGACGGCCCCTTACTAGCATCTTCAAAATTGCCGAGAAAATGGATAAAATGAATGATTTTCAAAGTTCCATAACTCAGTCAGTTTTTATCGTAATAAAATGAAACTTTTTGTGTTTACTTTGTTTTTGTGTACTGCATCTTTTTCTAATTATAAGTGATAGGACCTGGAGACCGTATAAAATATTTAATTTTGTATTTTTTTTTTTTTGGAAATGGGTTTTTTTGTTCGAAAGGCACGTAAAAACATTTTTTACCTGTTTTAAAACATTTTTCAAATTGGAAATGCATATCTAAACCGAACGGTTCAGGAATTAGCTATTGGGCCACATTAAGGCCTGACACCCTGTATAAGATAATTTTATAAATGTTGTCTCTTCAAATAAATTTAAAATGCTTCATGCGCAGTACCTTTCTCCCAATTGCAGTCAAAAGTTGCACAAATATTCTCTAGATATGTATAAATAAATACTAATGAATGTTTTTTTTTACTGAAAGGATAGATACGATAGTAAAAGTAAACTGGCTCCCCGGGAATTTACTAGCTCTGCAAAAGTTAAATACCAATCCGCAGCCCCATTACAAATAAAAAAATATTTGATATCACAATTTTTTATCCCTAATTAATCTAAAATATTTTTTTTTTTTATAATTTGTGACATTTCTTTTCAAAATTGAGGTATACAAAAAAAAAATCAAATTTAAAAAAATGTCAAATGAAAAATGCAAGGAAAAAAAAATAGAAAAAAGGCATTTTTATTTGGAATGTGATGTAGGTTACTTACCTACAGACACAATTATAGTTAACTTTTGATGAAGATAGAAGGAAATGGGAACGTGTTTGGAAATCAATATTAAAATAAAAAATTAATCAAATTAAATAAAAACTCATCAATACCAATATGGAAAATATATTATATAGCTTGGGAATTTCAGAATTTTAATATATAACGTTTTTTATAAGTAATTATTAATATGAAATTTATATGTTAAAAATTGAATAAATTTTGCATCAAAATTGTTTATTTTATGATATTTGATAACCCTTGTTGACGTAATAATTATTTACCCTTACCAAAATGTAAAGACATTTAAGAAAGGTTTTTCCATTTTGCCAGATAAATGTTTCAACATATATATTATATTAGTAAAATAAGAGCACCTTTAAAAATGTTGTTTACATTTTACCGGATAAATATTTTAACATATACGTTAGTAAAATGAGATTATCTTTAAAAATGTAGTTTACATTTTACTAACGCAATATTGAAATTATATACGCTTCATGGGATACTAATGACTACGGCCTCCCTAATAAAACGTTTTCTTTACACGTTACTGTTTTATTAATGTTTTTACTTTATATTTCATGTTGTGTAGTTTTATTGTACATATATTATAGAGCACATATTTTCTTCTGGTGAAAACCATCATTTGAGTCACTCAATTAAAATTTAGTAAAAAATGCACGCGTCTGAAGTTAACTTAACTATTCTTGTTAGTTTAAAATATGCTTTTTAGTATTATTTTTTATATTGCATTGCATGTTTTATATTTATCAAAGTATTTTATAATACCCGTTCTCTTTCTCAAACTTTAAATACTTAATGTACAAAGTTTGAGTTTATTTTATTCTATTCAAATTGCAGAATACCCACAAGTGAGATATTTTTCTTTGTTATGATAAATTAGGTTATTTGAACCAAAACACTATTCCTTTCTTAAAATTTAACTAGTACGCAATATTTTATGCAATTAAAGGTACATCATTCCTTCGTTAATTGTCTCGATTACATATTCCAATATTTTAATTACAAATTTGGCACGAAAAATACGACGAATTTTATGGAATCAGTATTGTGAGCACGACCTTCTTGAAGTCGCTCCTTCGCCGTGTTGCCTACCTAAGGGTGTAGGAGGAAACAAAGAATCACCAAAAACTTCCATAATAACTATTATTTTATTACTATTCAAACGCTCTAATCAACCACAAGTAAAACTATTAGAGGAGACCCTAGGAGTGATATATAAAGAGAGCAATCTATTCTAAGTAAATAAGTGCAATTTATCTGTTTAATTTTATCTAATTCAATCTATCTTAGATTCTTAAGCCTAAATCCACTAATTTGTCATAGTGAAAAACTCCTTCCTTACACGTTGTGATAATGAAGCAAATTTCACTTACGAATCACCGCATCAATTCTCTTGCTCCTTCTATCTTACATTTACAAAACCTTGATTTTTCTAGTCAAACTAATTTAAATATTAAGGTTTCTTCTTGAGGGATGGCTGCGAATTAACGCGAAAGCTAGCCCCAAAGATTCCCCAAGAGGGTTAATGATAAGGTTGAGTATACATCCGTCACAGTATTAGTGATTTCATGATTTATTTTATAACAGAATCTAACGCCACTTTCTGGTTTTACCCAATATGAATATAACTACATTTTATTCTTAACCAATTTCATATTCATAATGAGCAGAATGGGTGCCGTAGTTGGTTTCTTGATGTATATTTGATGATGTTTTGCAGTGTATTTCCATGATGCAGAAAATCGAAGGTATCATGTGGCGATTATGTGGCATGTTAAAGATCCCTAGAGTGCCTGTTTGGCTTGTGTACTCTCTGAAAATTTAAATTTCTAGTACAATTTCGCATCGTCAGAACTCTGGTTCCTCTGTCTGGGACGTTAAAATTACATCGTGCCAATTGTTATCGACCTATATGGTGCAACACTAAAAAGAGAAACACTAGGAAATGTACTTGGGACGCAATGGTAAAACACCAGTTCACAGCCCATTAGAAAAATTAAAGTGGCGCCGTAAAGCAATACAATAATTTCATTTTAAACATTCGTTTTCCAAAATGTTAGATTATATCACTTATATCACTTAAGATTATATCACAAATAAAAACTAAATATTTCCAAATATAATGTGTTTTTCGTTTAAAACTGAAGAGAGAATTTATTTTAAAAAACTAAAATTAAAAAACTGGCTTTTTTTAGTAAAAAAACAATGGAATTTTCAAGACTAATTGAATATAACTTTCGAAGAATGGACAAATGGATTCGGAACATGCCCTTGAAAGGGGAAAGGTGCTCGTCTCGTTTTCAACTTGGCAATAATAAGATCCCGACTCAAATAATTTTTAGTGTAGCAGGCTGGTTTGTCACTGGCCTTCTGTTCCTAAGGTTGCGGTCGGCCCCGCTCCAAGTCGGTGATGTTTCATGATACAGAATATCGACAGCGACCATGTCGTATGATTATGCGGCATGTTAAAGATCCCTGAAGTGCGTGTTTGGCTTAGGTGCTGTCGGAACAATTAAATTTCTAGAGCTTAGGTGCTTCCCTCTGGCAAGGAAACTGGGAAATAAAATTACATTGTGGCAATTGTTACCCATCTATATGGTCAATACTAAAAAGTGATACCAGGTCCCGGGGAATGTACAAGGTCTGCAATGGTAATATATCAAAAGCAGCCCCATTGGAAAAAATTATCCATAACGAAGTATATATTCCAGAAATTTTAAATTCTAGTAAATTATACTAACTCGCAAGCTATTCTAAATATTCTATGTTTTTTACTTTAGAATTAACCCGAACGCCCCCACCTTGTCAATGTTCTTGGAAAAGCCTTTTTTGTGAAAATCGTGGACTAACCAGTCTCCCACAGCCTCTTCCTACAGACGTCAAAGAACTGTAAGTATCTCTTCTGTTTGTTATCTTGTATAAATAATGTTTTCTTACTTAAATGTTTACTTACTTAATATTTTCTTACTTCTTGTAAATACTTTTTTCTTAAAAATGTTTTCTACTTAATACAATGCAGAATAAACACACCGATGGGTAAAAAAATTCCAATATCAAGAAGGATTTGTGTTAGATAAAAGAAATTTGGTAGGCATGTTTATTAATTTGACGAATGACTTTTACTCAAATTTCTCGCTAGGTGTACATTTGTAGTATTAGCGTTACAATGAACATGCAAATAAGGTTTATAACGTTGGACGCCAATTTATAACGTTGTACGCCAAATTATAAGGGTGTGACCCAATGTAATAAAGGGACACGAGGGGAATGGATTCTTAACTAAGTCCACTAGTTAATTAAAACACGTTTATTATATATATATATATATATATATATATATATAGACAAAATAAATATTTACAATACATAACTTGAGAACTAACATTTAAATTAGAATTGAAAGGGATCGGAGCATATGCTCGTACGTCCTTACAGTTCTGAAGCTTGGCCATCACTGAAGATTGTTCAACCGCTAGAGGGCGTGAAAGTCTTTCTGCTGTTAATATGGGAGAAATCTAAGTAACAAAGGGTTACAGGTTTGGTTTATGTGCGAGCTGTAAATTTTGTGAGGGTTATATATCGTTGAGATTTGGCGTAGGGAGTTGATCTTAAAAGGGGAGGGTACGACTAAGGAAATTCATTTGAGGACGACACTTTGTGTAATAGTAGTACTCCAATAAAGTGTTCAACTCTCAATGTAGTAGCTGTGAATAAGCAGTCAGTTCGGAGAAAATGGCCTTCGAAATTTATTCTCAGTTTTTATACAATTAAATTTTAATCAGCTCCAGCGATACAGGAAAATAGGTGATAGTGTACATGCGTTCCGCGTTGTCGGTCAGGGTTCGGGTCGCGCGATCGACTAGCTGTTATTTTTTTAATTATATATTTTTTTCAATTTATATAATTATTTTAACTTTTAAATAAATTTATTTGGAAAAGACTTATTAACTATTTCATGTAATTAAAAAATAATTTAATTAATTATAGTATTAATTAGTTATATTTATTTACAAATATATTTCTAATAATATAATTATAACCAGATTTCTTTCAATAAGGGACTGCTTCATCAATATCATCAACCATTTAAAATATGATTAAATTACAAGAAAGCAGTACCAATGACTTCGATTCTTTTTCATATATACACAAACAATTTGAAGCATGATGTAATACTAAGTCTTAAATTGCAGTGGGGACAGAGATAATATCGATTTTTTTTCGTCTATCATTCCACACATTTTCATTTCTTCTCAATCAACAAATTGCGCATTGCCATGACAATCCTTGTTCTTTATATAATATTTTAAGGACTCTAAATTCTTGACTTGAAAGAAAATTCCCCCTTCACCACAAAAAAAATTACGTATGAGAAGTATTTCAGAAACATGCATAAACTGCAACTCTTTAAAACTTAGCATTAAACATTACACACTAAAGTTAGCACTAAAAATACCAAAAGAAAAATTAAAATATGTATAAATCAAAGATATAAAGAAGAAAATATCAATGTCCGTACAGCGTATGGGCAAACTGGTTGCATCCAGCATTTCGGTAGCCTATACAGCAGTGTTTCTCGAACTATGGGGTGCGTAAAAACCCTACAAAGGGGGGGGAGCATATTGAAAAGTTGAAAACAAAAGGTTATTTATAAAAAATTATAAATTTACTGTAATCAAACAAACAAATACATTCTAACATTATAAAAAATAAAATAAACATTTACACTGATATAATACACTTATAAATATATCAGTATTGTAATTGTATTTTATAATGTACAATTATTTATAATGTACATGTATATGTATTGAATAATGTATTTTATAATTAACAATACTAAGTTAAGAACAGGTTTAATAATTACCCATGGCCCCATGGGCTTGTCATACATAAAATTGTATGTAAACATTAACACTTATCTTTATAATTTGTACGGTTTATAATTAAGTCCTTAAAGGCCAACTAAGAATTACACGATACGTTCCCCAATGCCACCGTTTAAGAAGTAGCCAAGCGTATGTGGTGTATTGCAGGAGGGGGAGGGTTGAAAGGAATGAATAAATAAATCTTCTGGAATAAGTAAATCCTTCAAAAACACCCTCAAGATCATTTAACTGCATTCCAAAGCCATCGGAATAATTTTATGGATAGCAGTTCACAGAAAAGATCGTACTTCGCAAAGACGTATATATACGTCTGGGGCAATTAAAACACTGATGGTGACGCTTATATACGTTGGTGTCACTTAAGAGGTTAAAATCGTACTGTAGGCATCAAAATGTAGTATTATTGAATTTAATACATTGTGTGTTTTTGTATGGAAGGGGGCGCGATGAAAATTATGATTGGATATTGGGTCGCAAATAATTAAAGTTTGAGAAGCACTGCTATACAGTGTACGGGCAAACCTGTTAAGGAGGTAAAGGTAACAATAATTGGAAAGGAAATATATGTATGTAATTTTATTTTAATTTCAAAATATAAGTTTCTGCTTACACACATTAGATAAAATTAAATTGCAAATAACTGAATTAAGTAAAGTATTCGTTTTATCCAATTAATTTAGAACCCTTTGAACATTTGAAGATTTCAATTTAAAATTACTAAATAATATATTTTTCAACGGCAATAAAAAAAATTGTATTAACCATACAATAGACAGACAATAACAGACTTCCCAAGACAATCTTTCACAATGATTTGTCTATTTCGTAGAAACTGGAATACAGTTCTAGGAATTCTAGTAACTAACAAATAATTCTAGAAGTTTTTTCAACCACCTATAGAATTTCAAACCTAATTCTTACTGCATTCATCTTAAAGGAACGCTTCTCCATTTGTTCAATAAATTGCTATTTGCAAAAAATTTGTTCAATTTCTTTCAGTTAGGAAATTTTTACAAAACTTGGAATAAATACAATGTATCTAAATCGTTTGAAAACTAAACTAAACATGGCATCTATGTAAAAAGTAGGAGAAAGTTTGAATATAAATCAAATAAAGAAGCTAACATCTAAATAAACTATTTTTTTGTTTAATTCACAGAATAATATACTTAAATTACATTCTATTGTTAACCATTGTTAAAATAATTAGATATTAGGAAATAATAACAAAATGGCTATTATTTCATGAAATAGCGATGCCATTTCAATAATTTTTATCTCAAAATTTACCAATAATATAAAGGATACCTAAATATAGTAATTTACATCAACAATTCTGATAATTGTACTCTTTTAAACATTCACAAACATGAATAACTATTTACTTAAAAAATATATAATACATTGAAAGGTTTATTTGAAACTCCAGACTTATTTAAATGCCATCATTTTATTAATGGCATTCGCGCATAAATGAAATGAAAGTTTAACTATTACATGGACACTAACACATATGATATCATAAGTATTATACGAACGATTTACATCGTTTTATCGTAATTCATTTTATCATGCACTTAAATATCATTAATTTTAATATCTTTATTTTTATAAGATCTAAGGATTTATGGACTGAGCTGTAATTTTTTCTGAAATAATAATAATACACGTTTTCAGCAAAATTTGGGTAATTTGTAAAGTATTTGTGTTATTTAGTGGCCTTATTTAGGAGGTTCGGTGACTTGTGTTTCCGTCTCGTAAGCCCAAGGCTGGCCAGCTGGAGTCGATGGATTTTTAGGATGCGAAAATCGTTGACACGCCTGTCTTATGATTATGTGGCATGTGTGTGTGTGTGTGTGTGTGTGTGTGTGTGTGTAAAAGATACATTGAGTACCAGCTTGGCTGTGGTGCTCTCGGAAAATTAAATCCCTTTGGTATATATCATCCTTGTTATTAACCCGGCATCACTCGCGTGAAAAAAAACGACCTAAACTTCTCGCGCCGGGTGTGTCATACCCAAGGGTGTTTACATTGTATTTTTACTCTAAAATTTGTATACAAAAGATAAAAAGGAAGAAAAGTAGAAAATACAACGTGTTTATTACATTTTTCAAGCGTATATGTAGTTTTTCTGTTCTTTTTATAAGGGCATTCAGTGCATTGTTTATACACTCCTTTAATTTCGTTGTGAGTGAGTGCGATGTTTTGACTGGATCTTGATTTTTCTTTTTAATCTGCATCTTTTTCAAACTTAACATATAGGAGTAAAATTCTCTATTATTTAAATTTAAAAATTTTGGAATTTTTTTTTTATTTTCTCTTATTTTGTTCCAGCAGTATTATTTTTTCTTCAAAAGTTCATCTGAAAGTGAATAAGATGTCTACCAGATATCTTGTTTAAAATTACGTTCTTCTCAAATGTTTTCGTGTCTTTAGATATAAAACATTTATTTTAATCAGTTAATCCCTTTTTCTAAATCTGAATTGAGTTCAATGGATGAATCATACTTGGTATTATACTCATCATTCGATTTTTCCTCATCATAACCGCGAAGAAAATTTCTTCATCCGAAAATAGTGTTGTACTCTCTCTATTAAACACTGTATCTATTAAATTACTTAAATATAACATTTCTTCATCATAAATACAATAATATACCATAGCATAAGGAAGATTTAAAACTTGCTCATACGTTCAGAACTGTAAAGATGATTCATGCGCAGTGTATGACATACCCGAAGAGGCGATGTCCCAAACTAGGCCCCCTTTAAAGGATATGATCATCAAGTCAGCTACAAGAGAAACTATCCATTTTCCAACAAAAGTTTAGAAGGAGAGTTGAAAAAAGTTAGACGTTGGTATGACACGCCCTGCGCTAGAAGTGCCGGGTTAATTCAATTAATTCAAGATTCAAAATTTGGTAGCGAGAAACTCTGCTAGATGGTGTCACTACAGAAATGGCTCACATATAGGGGACTAGACTGTAAGCAAAGATTTGTGTTCTAAATAGCGGTCATTTGAAAAAAAATTAATCAAAGAAAGGAAAAAGAAATTAATGGTATGTATTTGTATCATATCGCAACTTTTGTAAAAAAAAAATGCTTCCTAACACATTGTGTGAAAAACGTTTCTAGATTTCTTGTAATTATCAAAAGAAATTGCTTTATATAATTATTTAATTGTTTTATTTTTCAGAGACCTTTCTGGAAATGATTTACAAATAATAGATCATTCTAATTTCTCGGATTCAAATTGTCTTCAGATTTTGTAAGTAATATGTTTGATATTTTTTTTATTATTCTTAAATTAATGCTTACTGTGAAAATAAAACTAAACATGTCCCCTTTTAAACACAAAATTAAACTAGCTTATTAAAATTTTTTATTTTTGTTTATTTTCAATGTTGAACTCATTTCAGATTATAAACCAGTTTATTTTGGTCAATATTAACTTGTTTGTAATAGCGATACGTAAATCTAATCATTCTAGGAACTGCAAAAAGTAATTGTTAAAAGGGGCTGTTATAATGCTAGCTTATCAAGTATTATTCCTAAATATGAAATTTTCAATTTAAATGCGTATATATTGTTCTGTGTCAGTATTCTTAAACAGAAATAAAACGGTGAAATGCTTCAGAATTTACATGACATCCGGCTTATATATTGAAAATATAAATAAAAAAATAAATTGAGAATATATATATATATATATATATATATATATATATATATATATATATGGATTCACAAAAAGAGGCAACATAGATTTAGACCATTGATTCACAACGTGGGCGTTTGATGCTTTCAGGGGGCAGTAAAAGACCCAGAGAACATTAGGGGGCGTTGAGATGCCCCGGAGGGGCATGGGCAGATTAACCAAATATAGTCTAGAAATTACTTAAAAAAGCAAGCTGATTATATAGTAACAAAAGTAAATTTTAATAATGTTTACCTTATGTTTTTTTATGTATTTAAATCATTTTTATATCACATGTATGAAAATTCACATGTTTCGGTAGTTCGGGAAGTAGATGAAAAACTTAAAGATTACATTATTTAGACCTACATTAAATTGAATGATATAGTGATTTTTTAAAACTTTCTGGGTTCACGTGTTGTCTTTGTGAGCAGTAGAAAAAATGTTTCGTCCACTAAATTTCATCACGTATATTATCCAAGAAAGATAATTAGAAATGTGTTAACCAGGAATTAACGCGTGATACTTTAAATGCTGAAACTGTCAATTTAAATCTATTTTGAAAGCAATAGTTGGTTATGAATTACTTCGTATCCTAAAAACCCCTGCCTGTACTTATAACAGGAGAGATAAAACTTTTTTTTATTCCACTCTTTTAAATGAAGAAGAAATTCAGTAGCTTGTTGCAATTCTAACAATATCCTATCTATGACTAAAATATATAATACATTTGAATATATTTGTAGCAATAACTATTTCAGATTCACAAGTAAAAAAATTAGGGCTTAAAAAATAAACTAAAAACATATTCCATTAGTAATAGCATATTTTTAAAAACTATCAGAACTATTTCTACTCCTTATAAATATATATATATTTTGCGTTCAAATTTTCAATCGTTAATAAAATACTTTCTATTCATCCATTTAATGTGGGAATTGACTTAATTTCTTTTATATTACTTGTTAATTATTTACGATGCATTAAATATATTTCTCAAATTTACTTCGCTTGATAATTGTTCTTTCATTAAAATTATATTTTCCCTAATTTGTGCAGTATATCCTTTTTTTTTAACACGCTTTTATCAGCATCACTTGCATGCAACGGAGTCTTGGAACTCGAATTTTACCAACTTTAAAAGGTCTGATTAATTCGAAGTTATTCACACTTGTCAAGGGGACCGATGACAATACAATACTTTAATAATCATGTTTCACTGTCCTGATCAGGATCATCAGGGTTAATGATTACCCTTTTCCAGATTTGGCAAAACTAATTCCGGATTTGGTGACTAAAAGATTAAGTTACAAACCTAAAGCGTGAACCCTCATGGTTAATACAAATGCAACAAACAAATAAAAATTAAAGGCGTGGATCGATTTACTTAATTTTTTTGTAATTAAATGATTTTCATAATTTTTTTTTGGTTGCCTTCTATTTATATGTGTGATTTAAAAAAGATTTTGTGTCAAAATTTCATCAAAAGCTAATCATTTAACTTGTTAAGGGAAACACTTGAAACTTATGAAGTGATTTTAAAATGCTACTCCTCCTACAAGAATTAATGTATTTTTATGAAATTTGATTTAAAAGTACGTTAAACTATGAAAAACAAATTTGGTATGGGTTTTGCGATAATATGATTGGTATTCGTACAAAATTTCTTCTTATCAATGCTTATTAAAAATTACTTTAAAAAAGTGTAGATTTTAAATTCAATTATATTTTTTTAAAAATAAGTATTGCTTTGATTGAAAAATGCATACCAACTTTTATTCGATGTACTATTAGCAAAAAATGAAAAAAATTCCAAGTATTAGGCTTAATAGAAAAAAGCCTTATCATTTTAAATGAAGACAAACTAGTTTTTTTTTTGTCTTTCTGAGATAAATCAGTTTAAAATTTTGATATGCCACTGGGATGTGAATAGAAGCAAACGTAAAAATTATCACAATTCTACGTTTTCTAAACTTAGAGCTTTCAGATTTTGTGAGAGTATAGAAAAATATATAAAAAATAATTTAGGCTAAAAAAAGTTACATTTGATTTTTGACCGATTTTTGTCAATTGAATCGTACTGTGTCCCCTTAAAGAGTTTATACTTTCCGTAACAAATGCGTTATAACTTGCATTAGTTGTTCTTTTTCATTGGATTACTAAGGCAAAGATAGTCATGGTCTCGAGTTAATGACCAGCGTTGTCCAGTCTCGAATTTGAGGCCTTGAGCCAGTTTGATCCACCACTTTTAAAAATTGATGTTCGTTAAATCTGTCTAGGCTCAATGTTCTCCCGTTAGCATGGTGTGGAAGTAAGGCAAGGGCTGCCATCTCAGGTGTCGTCTTTGTTACTTGACCTTGGCTAAAAATTAAGCAGTCTGTTGCCAATAGCACTCTGGTAACTTTAAACTGAAACATTAATAAACACTCGCTCTCATAATGGTTTGATTATCTTTGCACTGTAGTGGAATCTATTAGTATTTTTATTTAAAAAAATTCTTAATGTACAGTAGAACGTCGTTTATTGGAATAAATTGGGACCGGACACCGTTCTGATACACGATTGCTCGGATAACCGAAAACCGAATGCGAAACCAGTATGTGAAACCGGACACTATACGAATATTGAAAATCCTCACATGCGGGAAACAGGCTTGAAGAGAAAGCAAAATAGGTGCAAAATGTCGCAATTTTACCTTTATTGGGGAAAATAATCAATTAATTATTTTTTCGCTGTACCATTGTACACCTTCGTGTTTTCCCTGCAAGGTCTCTCATTCAGCAGTAGTTGAGTAGGACAGCACTCTGATTGTTATTTATACCACTCCATAGCAGTCTCTAATGTAGTAAAAGCATCAGTATTTGATGGACCCTTGCTACTTTCGCTGTCGTTGTCGTTGTCATTGTCTTCATCTGCTTCATCGTCGACATGGTCGGATTCTTCTTGCACGGAAGTCACAATCTCGTCATCATTTAGTAGTTGAAATCCACAGTCTTCGGAAATCTGCATCGCATGCCATCCAGATTTTTATATCTTCTTCATCATCATTCTTGAAATTCTTGGATTGATTGGATGAAGTCGTAATCTCCTCCCGGTGGTCCGTCATTGAAATCTTTTTCACTTTCTAAATCTGGTCACAGCTTATTTCATGCATTTTTCAGGCTCTGCCTTTCGCGCGAGTCCCACGCTTTGGTCCAGATATTTGAAGCTCCGGATAATAAATCTTCGGATAAACGACGTTCTACTGTATACATTAATTAAGAATACCAGGGCATTCTCAAAAACTAAAATGCTAAATTAAGACTCTATTTTTATGGGACATATCTCTTTAAAAATTTCCAATGGAGCATAGATCTTTTTGTGTTTTTTAACAAAGATACTTTATTCATTTTGTAGAAGTACAAAAAAAAAAATTCTTCAAGTTAAAGAAAAATTCTTTTTTTCTGTTTAATTAAAGTTTGACATAATCTTGAGATCTCATAATACAAGCTTATATTTAGGTACTATTTCCTAAAAAAGTGTTTCTAATATTTAAAATATTTTTTCCACATATATAAAACAATACACAAAGTATAGTAAAACTATTTTTTGGTAAAATATTAAGATAGTTCCTTTAAAAATTATGAAACTTTGTAAGTTTGAAAATTTTTCTCTTTTTCATAGATAAAACTATTTTTTAAAAAAACTATGTACTACATCGACTAAAAATATAGGTTCACTATAAGCACAGGTATCCTGTATAGAAGTATAAAAAATTAGGAAACATATAGTGCATTTGTTTATTTTAGAAACAAGTGAAAATTTTTCAAAGTATTAGGCAGAACAGAAAAAAAAGCCTTAGCATTTTAAATGAAGCCAAACTAGTTATTTTATCTTTCCGAGATAAATCAGTTTGAAGTTTGGATTTACCACATTCGGACGTAAATAAAATGAACGTAAAAGTTATCACAACTCTGTGTTGTTCAAACTTAGAGCTTTCAGATTTTGTGAGTTTGGTAGAAATATATATAAAAAATAATTTAGGCTAAAAACATTACATTACATTTTTAGACTGATTTTTGTCAATTTAATTGTACTGTGTCCTCTTAAAAATAAATTATACTTTAAATATACCAAACAACACGTTTTTATAGTTAATCAAACTGAAAGTAAAAAATAATCCTTAATATAAGAATAAAATGATTAATGAGATTATGATTAATGTGGTAAATGTGTAGGGTGCTGTGTACTATATTTTTACACTAACTCTGCATTTCTGACTGGAACTAATAAGAAAATATAACAATTAATTTGGAGCACTCCACATTTATACCACAATGGCATTAATTTTCTTATTAATCATTTTATTCTAATATTAATAATTATTTTTTCTTTTGATTTGATTAACTATAAAAGCGTGTTATTTAGTTTTTTTTAAAAAAATATAATTTATCTAAAGACACCTTCAAGTATTTTCCAAAAAAAAACAAAGAATATACTTTTCTCTGAAGCATGCAACGAGAAATCAAAAATTATTTTACAATGGATAGTTTTGCATAATATTTTAATCATTTAAATTAGTCTATAATAGTCAATGAATTAACTGTGGCCCTGTAGCGATTAATCTCCCCTACAATATTCTTCTAAATTTTATCAATCAGAAAATGCATACTTAAATGATGTCAGACATAAAAATAATTTATTATGCATAGTGTTAAATAAAAGCAACTTTTAATTGATATTTTTAATTGATGCTGATTATTATTCTGTTATCGGGATTTCAGTTTTGATTTAAATTGCTATGGAAAAGCTTATGAACGTAATAAAATAACATGATAATGTCACAAAACTTCTTGAATTTAAATTTAATTCATCGTCTATACATTGGCTTTACTCTTTTTTGATTTAAATAGATAATTGCCTTTTTTTGCACTATTCGCTTTAAAATGAGAATGAGAGATTGTATATTAATTTAAAAGAATACTATCAAAATTCTTATAGTTTTTCAATAATACTTCTATAATAGCCAAATAATTATTTGAAAAAAAAATTTGATGAAGGTTTATTGATTTTTTACCCAGTGATTTTATATTGCATCAAATATTCTGTGCCTAAACGAGTTACCGAGCTGTAATTGCAATTTTACAAATGCATGTGGTGTTTTTTTTATTATTTTAGGGGACATTAAAAAACTGATGTGATAATATTTGAGGGTTTCAATTCCCTTTCCCCCAATATTCTTGGATATGTTTCTTCTATGTTCGAATATTTCAAACAAAATGTATCTAAATTCTCTATAAATTTTTTTTTCTGTGCTCAAAATACTTATTGTTTTCTTCCACAGAATATTTAACAATGCTAGAGTGTCCAGACTTGGAGAAATGGTTTTTCACAAGTTTGGAAGTCTTCAATATTTGTGAGTATTTTTACATAATTTACTTATTTATCTATTTCTATATTATAAAAGTCCTATTTATGTATATATATATATGTTGTGTGTGTGGTTGATATACAGTCGAATATTTTAAATTTTAAAATCATCATGTTTCCAATAAAACATTATTATGTCGCAATTAAAACAATTAAAATTAGTTAATTTTTAAACAATGTCTTATTTAAATAAAAAGCTAAGGCTTCTAACAAAATTTAAATGTCAAATAAGTTTCAAATGAAATGTTTTTTAGTTGTGAACTGATTTGTTGTTAGAATGTGAAAATTATTTTCTGGTTTCGATACGAACTCCTCTTTCAACAAGATTTTAAAAATGTTCAGAGCTCTTATTAAAATGCTAAACGTTTCAAAAAGGAATATGTGAAAAAAATACTACTTTTATTATTTTCATTTTTTAATCTCTCTATTTTTTACATTGGAGAAACTATCACTTTATGCTAGAAAAATATTTGGTTTTGATCTCTTTGAATTTTGAAATTTCATGGAATTTTGTTTTATCGTTTGAATATTTTTAATGTCAAAATGGAAAGAATTTTTTATTCAAAAATTCTATTTTTTTTCTGATATATTGTTTGTTTTCCTAAAAAAAATTGTTTACTTCACAGAAATTCCGAAATGAAGCTGAAGTTTTCGATTAAAAAATATTTCTAATCATTTCATTTGTTTTGAATAGAAGGTGTTCCTCATACATCAAAAAATCGAAATGTCTTTTTATTTTAGGTACTTGAATGGCAATGGTTTGAAAGTTATTGAAGATGGAACTTTTCTGGGTAGTTCAGCTCTTCGATTCTTGTGAGTATTATGACTAAACCTTTCAAAAACATTATATTTCCTTTTATTAAATCTCGTCATAGCAATTCAAACTTGCTGAAAACAACTTAGATCAAAATATTTATATAAAAATGAAGAATTAGTAAATCATGAAACCTTTAAAAGGAATTCCAGCCAAAAGCAAATATAAAAAACCTGATGAAATACAGTTGAAATATCTGAAACAATTTCAGCAAACATGAAATATTTCTTTAAAAAAATAATGAGATTATTGAGAAGTACTTCAAACAAATCTTTCGGATTACTATCAATGGATTATTTATATGAAACTCCATAGTCAACAACACGTAATGGAACACGTAAAGGTCCATATACAAACCAAAACATCCAGGGTTTTTTAGATTAATTCTTGTTTAAATCTGTACAAATAGGATAAAGAAAGGTAAGCTTTCAGTAAACCTTGTTTTTGTTATATGCGGATTTTTAGTTTTACGAGGTAGGATTCAAAAGTTTCCAGACTGAGTACATAATTCGAAAAATATTACTACAAATTTCTGAAACAAATCCTATTTTGAAATAAGACCCTTAAGTAATAACACACTGTTGCCATCCCTTGTAAAGATCTCGAAGCATTTCTGTAATCCATCTTTAGTCATGTCATTTAATTCAGCCTGAGATGCACTTTTAACTTCATCTGCAGATAGAAATTGACGACTTTACAAGCAATGCGCCACTTTAAGAAATAGGCTGAATGGCCGGGGGTGAGATCAAGAGAGTAAGGAGGATGAGTTAAACTAATTGTTTTGGTTTTTGGTCAGGGATGAGAAGGGACGAGTGTGAAGAAGCGTTTTCATGAAAAGCATCCAAGAATGCTCGGCCCATAATTTTGGTCTTTTCTTAGGATCGAGTACGCAAACGTCACAGAATGTCTGTATAGAGTTCTCTGTTTGCAGTGCATCCTTCAGGGATAAATTCTAGATGCACAACGCCCATGATATCGAAGAACACCTCTGGAATGATCTTCCATTAAGAACGACGTGAGAAAAACGGCATGACAAAGAAAAACAGCTACTAGTTATAACAATATATTTTTATTTGAGATGTTCAGACATCTCACCTTATCAGCAATGCGAATTGAATTCATGTTTGAATGTCCTTTGCCCACTTCGAGCATAGAACGGCATAGGTTGGTCCAAGTGTCCGTAATGCGTCCTTTAAGGTCTTGCAATGTTTGTGGATGGGTTATATTCACCTGCTGCTTTAGGAAAAAGTTCAGTGGAGTCAGATCACGCGAACGTGGAGACCAATATTCAACACCACCATTCATAATCATTTGACCAACATGACCGCACGTCAGTTCCCAAGACATCTTCAGTGAAGCAGTACTTCATCAAGGAATTCGGAACCAAATAATTGCGAATTGTTGAGTCGGAGATTGGTAGGTGATGTATTCAATAATGTATGGTTACTTAATTTTACATAGACACCGCTTTTATGAATATATCAGCAGCCATTCCGCTAGTAAGAAGATGGTAAAGAAATTTTGTGGGCATACTATATATATATATACAAAAAGGGAATCACTCATCACGAGATTTTCGGGACTATCAGACCTATAAACTTATAATTTGGTTAGGAATGTTTCTTTTGTTGGGTAGATATCCGATACGAAAGTTTTTGCGAATATATACTCCAATAAAGGTTACAAGATTGTAAAAATTTTTAAAAAAATTTAATTTAAAAGTATTCATTTTTTTTAAAGAACTTTTCGCTAAGAACGGGTGCATTGGAAATCAATTTCTAAGGCGTATTCTCAAGGGTTAATGTAAGGAATGACGTTATATCAACGCTTCTTAAACTATGGGATGAGTCACCTTGGGCAGGGGTTGATAACTTTACTAGGAGGGCGCAAACACATTAAAAAAAAAAAAAAGCTTAAAAAATTATTAATTTTCTGAAAGTAAACTAATATTAGACATTCTGATCTAATAAAAATTAAAAAATGCATTTATACCGATATAATACACTTATAAATGCATCAGTGCTTCACAATGCATTAAATTAATTTAACAATACTAAATTAAGAACAACATTAATAATTGAAAATGACCCCATTGGCTTGTCCTATATAAAATTATATGCAAAAATTACATATATATATATACATGTATAATATATATATATATATATATATATATATATATAAAGGAGAAAAATTTCTTTTAAGTCTTTTAATTTGATAAATAGATTCCTTTCATAGAGATCAGCTACAAAATGGTTTTTGGGTAAATAGCCCCCCAGGGGAATAAGAGACGTAAAAGAAAAATTTTTGTTTTTTAACTGCTTGATCTACGTGATTGAAAATTGGTAGGCATGTTTCTTTCATGGAGTAAATATCCGCTACAAAATGGATTTGGGGAAAATTTACCCCCAAAGGATGTTGCGGGGGTTTAAGGCGAGATATAAATAATTATTCCGATTTTTAAATTATTAGACGCACAGTCTTGAAATTTGGTAAGCAGATTCCTCTCATAGGGTAGAGATACGCTACAAAATATGTTTCCTGAAAATTGACACCCAAATGGCGTTGCGGTGCTTAAGGGGCGTTATAGATAATTACATCCATTTTTAAATTACTGGAAGTACAGCTTTAAATATGATAAACATAATCCTTTCATGGAGTAAAGATCCACTATATATGTGTTTTGTGAAAATTGACCCC